>JAJOOF010007200.1:0-18330 GCA_029582545.1 Solanum lignicaule | reverse complement strand
CTTCAAACATGATACATTTCCTAAAATGTCACTAAACAAATAATTTGTTCAGCCAAATGACACTTCACACATCTTTATGTTTCCTAAAATGTCACTAAGCAGATAAATTTGTTCATCCTAATGTCGGTTTACTGATCTGTCACTAACTGTTTTGTTACTTTGTTCTTATCATCTTCTACTACCGGTTATAATTCATTTCTTATTTCATGGATTGTTCTTTGTTCCTTGGTTTTCTTGTATTGGTGATCGATTAGGAACCTTGCACAAGTTAAAAAGGGATCTTCTAAGTTCTAAGTAGCCCCACCCAGACCGAGTTTCGGCAATTTTGAAAAATGCTTCTGTCTTTGCCTTCATTCATCAAGTATAGCTCTTCGTTCACCTATTGCACTTTAGATATGGCTAGCGGTGGCAAATGAGCTGGCTGGGTTATATTTGGGTGGGTTAAAAATGGGTTAACATAAAATGGGTAATAATTTAACCCGCTCATATTTCATATGGGTAAATATGGATTGGGTAACAAATGGGTTGGGTAAATTACAAGTTTATCCATATTGTTCATATTTTCCTGTGTAAATAATACTATACTTTAGAATTCAACATGGAGAAAATTTAGTCTTTTTTTGGGATGAAAAATGGTGAAAATACTTTATTTAGTTTTATTGGATTATAAAAGTAAAAAAAATTCTATAATGTTTCAATAAAATAAATTTATAAATTTATGTAATAACAAGGGGAAATATTTTTAAATTCAAAGTAAATGAATATGTGCATTTTAGTTGTAAAACGTGCGTAATGCACTTAAAGCAATATCAATACTAATACATGATTTGTATACTTTACACTATTATTTGTTATCCAATATAAACTTAAACAAATAAAAAAAATATAATTATCATTAACAAAAGAAATATACATTATATATATATATATATATATATATTTTTTTTTTTTTTTTTATTTTTTTATTTTTTTTTATTTTTGGAGGGCCAAAGACTTTACATATTAAACTTATAGAGATGCATAATTAGTTTTACGGAAGAACATAAAAAGGAAGTTAAGTTACAACATTTTTAGTGATATCATGAATTTTGAGTGAATAAAAGTTGAAAGCTTAACCCATTTGGCTAATTCATAGTTCACTCATATTTTACCCATGAATACCCATATTTTTATGGGTTGAATGTGGGTATAAACTTATCTTTTATCCATAAGTCACTCACCCATCCCATTAAAATATGAGCGGATTGGGCAGGTTACCAAAATATGGGCTCATTTTGCCGGCAATACTGATATGGCTGTTACATTTCAATTTCAAAACAAAATAATAGAACATATGGCTGTTACTCTAGATTTCGTATGGTTATAGAGGGATTTTCCATTTTTTTTTAATCATTTTCCCTTGTATATATTTATGAGACTGTTCCATTGTGCTTTGTTTTCTCTGTTGCATCATTAGGGAACAACATTTTGGTTAAGAGGGGATCCGACTATGATTTCAGGCATTCAGGTTCTTGGGAGTTCTCTTGGTATTATGTGTAATCAACTCTCGGTTCGACCTATCTTCTTTCTCCCCCTCCCCTTAACAGGGGTAGAGCTGTTGGTTGGCTACCTCTGCCTGATGGTTAGAGATGTTGATGGTGGGTCAACATGTGCAAGATTTTAACCAAGTCTTGCATAATGTGATAATGAGAATGTTCTGTCGATTTTGATAACATTCTTTTTCTTTTTAAAACCTCCTATAGACTAGGCTGGGATCTTATCCATTTGTAGACGGTGATTTTGCATGTTTCAGAAAGCTGTAACTATCTTTGGTGGTTTAGAGTTGATATCTCTACTTAATGTTGTACTGATCTGTTTCATCCCGCTGCCCTCTATAAAACTCCCTGCTGGTCGGAATGGGGAGGGGTGGCAACTCGAGTTCTTTTCTCCTGCCAGTTGTCTTATCTGATCCGATGGGCTTTAATTTTCTCCCGGATGCAGGTTTCTGGTCCTTGATTGTGGCTGTTGGAAGTTTGGGCGGAGGGGTTAAGGATGTTTTTGTGATGTTTCTGCCATAATGAAACTATTCTTGTGTTACCAGGGATGGTTGACATTTTTTTGGTATTTACAGAATTTGATAGGTCTGGATTTGTTGGTGTAGCTGTATTAAGTTTTCTGATTTTGCTATATAGGTATGGAATATGAGCAGATCTGTGAGTTGCAGAAAAGAACGTCCGGCAGAATGCTTTGCCTCTTGTGCTGGAAGTGAGATGGCGCACAAAATCCGTCTCTGGGTTTTGCAGATCAATTTTGAAGTGTGAATTTGCTGTGAATTCTCACTTTTGTTGGTTTCTCGAGGTATCCGAGGACTTCCTGCTTAGGTTATGCCAATTTCTTACTGGTTCTACCGGGGTAATGATGGTAAGGGTATAGAGTATAGACTATGCAGTTTTTGTTGTCGGATGTCAATAATCTTTGTAACGAAGTAAACCTCATCTCTAGTACCTGCAACAAATCATCTTTTCTTGCATCTTCTCTTTTGGAACACTATTCAGTAAAAGTTTTTGAGCCTTTCCTTGTAGATGTTGCTCTCTATATTCCATATTATTAGGCGATTGACTCATTTAAAATCACGAAGAGGTCTCCCTCCCAAGTATTCTGGTTTTCTTTATCTACCCAGCTTTAAATGGAGTACATGTGCTAGAGTATATGTGTTATCCCCCCAATTAGTTTGGTGTGTTCATGCACCGAGCATGAGAAGGGATGAGATTAAGGAGTTTCTGAGAAGCAGTGAGTTATAGTCTTTTACACTGGTTTTGATAATGTTTGATTCCTGTTTTTTAAAGCATTTGTTGTATTTGCTGATTTGGATCTCTTACCAACAACACTACAGATGTGAGTCTACTATTTGGTGTTGTTGTGGAAGGTATTAGCATCTTGAAGTAGCTAGGATGGTTTGGCTTCAGTTTGTCGTGGTATTTCCAGATAATTTGAGTGGGGTATTTCTCTTTTTTAAGCTTCAGTTGTTCAATTTCCAGAAAACTCTGAATGGGGTACTTCTCTTCCTCTAAGCTCCAGTTGTCTAAAATTTGCCAGTCAAGAATTATCAGCTCCAAGATGTTGCGTTGGAGTAACTGTCGGTCCAACTTTGTTTCTCTTTTCTCTCAAGCACTTGTAGCTACTTTGATAGAGTTAGGATTAAAGGAATACTTTTTTTTTGGCTTAAATACACGAATTCAGTTCCATATAAGCGAATTTTCTTTCCAAAAGCGGTGAGAAGTTGGGAGGATGGTAATTCTGTTGTTGTGGAGCATGTTAAACAGAAAGGACCTGGTATGATGTGGAGCATGTTAAACCGAAAAGGACCTGGTATGATCACTTGAATTTCTGTTTTTACATTGACCTGTTCTAGCCATTTTTGCATGTTGCTAACTGTTTGAATATCTGTTTTGGATTAACATTACAAGTTCTTCTGGTTATTTTTTGTGGGTGTGTGTTCAATTACACTCGAGTGTTCTAGTCGCTCAGTACTATCTTATGTGCTTTCTCCTAGAACGTGTAGTAATTTATTAATCTATGTGTACCTTGCAGTTTATGGAGGATGAGTGTTCTATCAGGGTGGCACTGTCGGTGATCGAGTTTTAATGTTTTCAAAATAATTGTCTCCTCTCACATGTACGAAATGCAGTTACTAAACATAGGTGGTCTATAGGTAATATTCTAACAAGTTACAAGTATAAGTGTGAAGTAACTTTCTGTTTTGGGTTTTTATAATAAGTTGGATTTCTCTTTCTTTGGCTTATCTCACATGCTTATTTGGTATCTTGGATTTGATAAAGCTTGAGTTCAGGGAAAAGGAGATACTTTTTCTCCAAACATGGACTAATGGAAGTTTAGCTCTGGAAGAAGCATCCCGAAATTTTGAAGAAGCACTTGATTCCATGTGTGTAGTGATGAAGCTGGTGCAAAAAATTGATTTCACGGTACATTTAGTTCTCTCGTTGTACAGATACTTTGTAGCCCCAAAATTGGAGAATCTGATTTCTGAATTATATATATATTTTTGAAGCTGCTGTGAAATTGTGGGGTTCACGAATGCAACTTCTTCATGGTATGAGTTGCGTTGAGTTGTACGATAGAATTGATTTTCACGTATTGGTCCAATGCTTCTTCCATTACACAGTTACCCCTTGGGCAAAATCTCATAAAAAGACTATGACCAGTTGGAGCCATGACATTTTTACATTTTATCTGCTATGAAGCAAACCTTAACTCTTAACTTTGAGGGGCAGAAATACTTTTCTGATAGACCTTGGAGGTTCCTCCCAAGTCTGTTCCCCATTTTCATTTTCTTTTTGTATAATCCATCTTATTTTCAAGTTGTTCCTTGACTTTGTTCTTTGTGTTTAAGTTGAATACGTTTTATTGAAGTTTATATTGTTAGTTTTATATGATCTTGCATTTTTTCGGCACCAATAGTAGTTCTCCTTGTGGTTTCTTTTGTTGCTACATTTTTTGTGTTCAGGTGATCCTTGTAACTCCCCCCTATTAAATCAGCCGGTCCCAAGCCCGGACTAAGGAGGAGGGAAGGGGTCTTAAGTTTGAAATTAGTTGTATGTTCTATTTAATTAGTAGAAATGTTTCTGGAGTTACCTATGATCGTTTCTCCTTATTATTCTTGAGGCATTCAAATGGAACATGTGCTCCTTTAGTCAGTGTTGTTCTCTTCCATCTTATGGCATTTCTGATTACAATTATCACTTATCAGTTGTTACGCCTCGAGGCTACCACCTAGATGCAACACAGTGCTTAGTGTCACAAGTGAGCCCAAGCTAACCCATGACATGACATGACATGACATATCTATACAAATTCAATTAAAATATGCACTGTGCGGAAGCTAAAAACAATTTAATATCTGAAATGGGAAAGGCCCAACATGTCTGAACATATAAAATATATGAAGAGTATAGTGATGACTGTAAACAACACTAACAACTCAAGCTGAATCTACTATATGCCTGAAAATCTCTAACTGATCTGAGTTGCTGGGACATGCCTCCAGCTAACTCTAACAAGACTGAAATTGGAAAGTGAATACTGAAAAGTAAAGCATTTCTATTGTCCTCGAACTATGAGGACTCACCACTGAAGCTGCTAAGTATGGACTGGGAGTCGAGCTAAGCACGGTCTGGATGCTGAGTGCCTAAACCTACATCATACGACGATGTAGCACAAAAGTATGTGCCAATACTTTAAATGTACTGAGCATGCGGGATATATGCTAAGCTGAACAAGGAAAGAGATATATTGAAGCATAACTGAAAACTGAGCTGGATACAATGATCAAGTACTAATCATGAAGATAGAACATGCTAAACTGAATACTGAATACATGGTCAATGCAACATGAATCTGACTGTGGGAGATACTATTAACCGACATAAACCACGTGAGCTGAACGTGGAGTCCGATGTATACGCCCTATCGAGAGGACCCAATATACCTTGCGAGGGAATAAAGGCATGACTGCGGCGTGATCACTAAAACTGATGCCAAACAAAGGAGACTTATAAACCTATGAGGGCACATAGTTCGGGGAAATGAGGTTACGCTGGACTCTAGTCCAACTCAGTGCTAAGCTTACTCCAAACTAAATATAAAGCTAAGAATGCAACTGCAATACTGAATAGCTCAAAATACTGATAATTATTTGAGAATGCATCATACATATACTGAAGGTATGACATTCAAATTCTGAAGCATGATTGTTTGACTAATCTACCTAGCAAGTATAATTCATAAAATATAGATAATTAACAGAAGCTAGGTTTTTGTGTTTTATACATGGGACTATATGAATTCTCCAAGAAACATGCAATTAAAATAATAGAAACTATAACAACTAAATTCCAATGGACCCCTAAGATTTAGGAACCCTTTATGGAGAAGCTGAAGAATTTACTTAATTCTAGGGATCTAATGGCCGAAAGGAACCCACTAGTGAAATCCACATACCTGCTAAAGAAAACTACGGAGAAATCATTTGGATTTCGGGGCTAAACTTGAAGGAGAACTCTACTTATTCTTGAGAGAAAAATGTCGCCTCTTTCTCTTCCTTTCTTTCTAAGTCCGATAATTTTAGGAGAATGAATATTTTAGGTAGGTTCTGACTAATTAACTAGGCTTAGGCAAAGTAAAACAACATAGTTTAAGTACTAAACAATGTAGTTTAAGTACTAAACACATTGGAGAAAAGACCAATACGACCCTCACTTAAAACTGACGAGGTGACTGTCAAGAGGGGCTTCACGAGCCATCTAAGGCATCATGGCCCGTCTAGTGGGTCGTGATGTTGCCCTGCCCTACGGGGCTTCACTAAAACGAGCATAACATTTTACTCTGGGCTCAAATTAGGCAAACTTGGTGGCGTTGGAAAGAGGACTCAAAGACCTTTAATTCGACAAGTGATGGGCCATCTAATTCATTTTGTGCTAAAAGATATGATCGTTGAAGTTGACCCAAACTCAAAACCTGATAAGTCCCTTTCACGGAAGACTTCACGGTCCGTGTGAAGCTTCATGGACCGTCTAGGCGTCCGTGGTCCTTCATAGTGACCTTGGGGTGCAACCTCACTGTCTGGGTGACATGTACAGACCCCAAGACGGGCCGTCCAAGTCACCATGGGCTGTCTAAGGCACCGTCTAGGTGACCCTTGCGTAGGGGCAGTCCTGGAGGGTCTCACAATGCCCTTAACAGGCCGTGAACCCCTAAACGGACTGTCTATGGTGCCGTGAAGGGTCCATGGTCCATTTTGAGTTTGTGGACTCAGTTTGTCCTTTCTAGCCCTTTCTTGAAGTCCGATATGTCAGTAATGTACATAGTTGTTAGATGAAATGTCAAGAGATGTGTTGGGGTCGATTGAGAAGCAGTGAAACTTGTTTGTCAGGTTCCTCAAATGTGGATATGAAATGTACATAGGTGAATTCAAATGGAACATGTGCTCCTTTAGTCAGTGTTGTTAGTGAAGTCCTTTCTTTCTTTTTCCATACCTGACATATCGTGATACCATTTGTCATGTGGTGAGGGGGCATACTAAGTAGTATTCTTAGTTTTTTTATTCTAGATATATGATCAAATTAATAGGTTGCGTTTAGTATTAGGGAGGGGTATAAAAAGAAGTGAAATCTCATCATCACATGATACTTAGCATTTTTGTTTGAGCATGTTGCTTATAATGTTTTTTTAGAGCCTACTTGAGTTAAGCTGAATTTAAGTAATTCTTTTGAGTTACTAGAGACGAGAGCCCAAATATATGATTAAAAGCTCCACTTATCGAATAGTGAGAATTTTTGTTCGAGCTGAATTTACGATTAAGAAAATATACTCGAATATTACAAAAAATTCATACATAAATTTCATGAGATCAAATACCCAAAAGAAGCAAATCAATAGAAGATTTTAAAGTTTTTTTTACTGCACACTTGCTTCGATCTTGAAGACGACAAATAGATTACGAGGGAAGTTACTTTTTTCTGGGAAAGTTTCGTGAAGAAAGACTCTTGGAGAAAGATGACTCAAGAAATGGTTTCTATGAGGGGGAGGGTATTTAGGTTGATCCTTATATGGGGAGCATACCTAATACATCACATGGTACACCACCAAAAAAACATTGCTATGCTTGTGAATATCCATAGAAACCATAATGGTTGGCTTTCTTCAAGGGTAGCTTTGTCTTATCCGTTGTGATTGAAATATATGTGGGAGAGATCAATATATCAGTGTTAGTGAGGCTTGGTCAAGCATCACGGTAGCAGAGCTATAAAGAGCTCAACTGCATTTCACACCTTTATGAATTGTTCTCAACATGTGAAATTTATTAACTTGATGTGGTAACTTACATTTTTAAGCTTCTAAGGAATCACTTTTTGCTTCATTGTATCTATGCATGTGGAATGGACTATGTTTTTGAAGTTTTTTGGCATTACATTGGTACAGGCCTATTAACTTGAGGTTGTTGCCAGGCTTGACTTTTACAGTTGGTACAAGCTTTCTTTGTTAGTCATCGATTGCTAAATTGTCCTAGATTCCCGTTCAGGTGATCTTGTGTTTAATCTCCTCAATAGATATGGTTCACTTGTATTAAGATTGAGATGAGAAGGAGGTCAAAAGATAATCTAATTGAAATTGTAGCAACATTAAATACATGAACTACAACTAACTTAAGTTAGACTCTTGGAAACTACTGTTAGATATGCTTCACCATTTGGAGACTTAGAGCCTATTTGAAGCACTATTGGAGTGTTTAAGTAAATTAAAAAAGTGCTTATAAGCACTTCTTAAGCCAAAAAGGCGAAAATAAGCTAAAAGTCGTAAATTAGAAATTAGAACTTATGATTTTTGGCTTATAAATCAAAAGTAGTATGCCTATCCAAACAAGCTCTTAATAAAATAGTAACATGAGATAAATAAAATAATATATTATAGCTTGGTTAGAGTAAACAAATTATAATATATGTTAATATAGCCTCTCAAGTTAAGCATGCTGTAACAATACCTAACTTGTAACAACATCTAGTAAAAGCTGATTTAGACAGTGGCTTGGTGAAGGTATCAATAAGTTGATTACAAACATGGATATGAGTAACATGAACTCGATGAGCTTGAACCTGGTCACCCACATATGCAAACTGATTTGTGAGATAAATAAATAACTTCAACATTGTCACAATATATTATTGGCGTCTTCAAAATGGTACTACAAAAAACATGCGTATTAGCCACGCAGGAAACCGTGACTAAATGGGACTCAAACCGTGGCTAACTGCACTTTGCCACGGTCGCAAGCGTGCCCATAACGGGCGTCGCGAGCAAGTTTGCCACGGTTTTGGTATCCGTGGTAACATTTATTTAACCACGGTTTGATTAATTATGGCCACGGTCGTTGCATGGGTAAATAAGGCATAGTCAATATGAGGAATTATACATTAGCCACAGTTGAACCGTGGCAAACATAAAATTACAATTTTTTCCCAGCATTATGCTGGTACCAATACATTAATAAATAAGCATTCACTAATAACCATCATACACAAATTATATGGCACAAGATGAAAAAAAGACTTATTGCAAGAACTAAAGATACATTGGCATCCATATTTTTTGGCACCACCAAGGCATATAATATATCTCCAAGGTCTTTTCTTTCATTTCCCTTGAGCAACAAGTTTCCTGATAGTTTCAAAAGCAACCATGCAACAAGTTAGACCTCACAGAAATGATAAAGCACCCCAACCAAGAAACACAAGTTAGATTCCTAATTTATGCACACAACTAGATAAACCAATTTAAATAGATAGTTTTGCTCAAGGTGAACTTCTCATTGGCTGAATAAGATGCTTCACTGTCATATCCACAAGGTAACATGGGATTATATAAGTTGATGAATGTTGAGGCACCTACCTAATTGAAAAATCAACAACAAGAGGATGGATAAATTTACACAGTTGAATAGCTCAAGGCATAAAATTTGTAATGCTACCATATACGACCAAATCATGTTGAACTAAAATAGAAATTTCAGCAAGAACTCAAAAAATCAGCAGAGAAATCCAAGATCAACCGTTGACACATGTCCAAAAGACAATATCAGATATACATTTAGAATAAAAGATAAACAATCAAACAAGGAGACAAGTAGGCATACACCAATTTAAGGTTGCTGATATAAGAAACACTTCCGCAAAATTGACAATCCTTTTCCCCCATTTCGATCAATTCACACATAACAGGCAAAATATAGAAGTAATCCTGAGAAAGAGGGTCTTATTTGTGTCATTTTCTGGTTCATCTAAGTGAAGATACAATTAGAAACAAATTTCAAAGTGCAAACAATAAAATAATACCAGAACTAAAAGAAAATAAAGCAGATCAGTATGAAAAAAACAGAACTCAATAATACCTTGATCCCAAAAGGATACATTCGAAGTTGTGACCCGAATCAAGCAAAATCGAACCCACCAAGAGATGTCTTAGTGGGATGCTAAAACCAGACATGAAAGCACTGGCAGTCTCCAATTTGAAACAATCAATAAAATCACAGTAACAATAAAAAAATATAACAAAAGTACACGATGAATCTTTTGGTCTTAAAAATGCTATGGCATTTTTATAATGGAGTGTCATTAGGGATTGAATAGAAGTCTAGAACTAAATACTTACTAAACACACAGAAGTGACATTCTTTTTATAGGCGGACTAAAAAGGAAAGTAAGCCACATAAATTGAAGCAAAGGGAGTGGGTAATTTGGAATAATGGACACAGCTCGCTAGCCTAAAATGGTAGTGTTAGGAAGTTCCTTGGGTCAATTTGGTTTGTTTCAAAATTACTAGTGTTTGAATTAACTATTAAGAATGTGGTTTCAAATACCAGGTGGCTCAAGCGACCAATATTAAGAAACAACGACATCTTTGATACTCCGATAATGTTCTAAGCAGAGATAGTAGAAATTCACCTTCCAAATCTTCCAAAACATCCTCCTCACTACCACACCACAAATGGCCTCCCACCCCACCTCATGTCCACTCTAAAAAAATGCCATGGACATGGCCCAACCTAGTTTTCTCCATATTCTTAATACTTTGAAACTAGATTTGGTTATGTATGACTTTCTTCAGCTATGGTTTCCAATTATGTCTGCTTCACTGAATATACACTATGTTATATTCCTCACCCCTGGTGCACTCACAGGTTCATATATTTCACATATTGGTAAAAAGAAACCTCCTTCTGAATACCATTTCCATCCATTTACCTAAGATATTATGAGTACAAGAGAAATAGACATGTTTGAACCAACTGAAGAGGACGAAGCTAATGACAGATTTACAGATTCACATAGAAGAGTCAATGGATGCACATATGGATCATCTCAAATCATCTTGATCAAGTCAATCAGACAATTAAAACGAAAAGACATTGATTCTCTCTTTAATATAAACAATAAGAGCTATGTTTATCTTATACACTCTTTTGTCAAACTTTCAAACTTTGCTTATTCACAATAGTTAAATGATTTTTGTATTTCTAGAGAGTAGTGTTCTTTTGAGTCACTACTAAAAAATAGATACTGATAGAAAAAATTGATGCTAAACAAGTTTTCTTAATCATAACGGCATCGAATTATTGATGCTAAACAAGACATTTGCTTAAGACAAACATCAAAGCACTAGTGACCTGTCCTAAGACTGATGCACTTGTTTCATATGTTCATTTTGAAAGTACAGAATTCAAACTCAGGCACAAACACATAATTGAAGTTACCAGGCAAGTATTCGCTGACAGGGAGACAAATATCAATGATAGAACAACCACAAAATGGGACTTTCATCGATAGTGAAGATAAGATTTATCTCATAGAGCTCCCAATCAACTCCATTACACCAAGCATAATGCTCTCAGGTTACAATACTTTAGCAAAACGTATTAGCAAAAACAAGTGAAAAATATATTAACATAACATACCATTTAGCCAGTGACTAATTAATCCCAGCACGAAAATGTAAAAAAGAAGGTAAATAACAGTATTGCATTATATGGTCAGTTAATTCAAAGCTACTAAGAAAACCAAAAATTTCAAATAGAAAAGACCTAGTGATTGCAAACCTACTCACAAGCTCACTTTAATTCCCCTGAAAATCACATAGTTAGGATAATGTAACATTTCCATCTAAACCTAAATCCCAAGCTAGTTCCTCAAGATTGCCCACTTTGCTTAATTTAGACCCATTTCATCAAAACATTAGACCATGGTTCAAACCAAAGCAACAATATAAACAATATAGTATATTATAAACACAGAAAATACTAGGCAATTATCACCATGACAAAGAGAAATATCCAGCATCTGTTTTCTCCAAGCAAAACCAACAAAAAGTTTTCTGTACAAACCCACAACAAGTTTGCTCTAACTTTTTCACTAAAGAACTGATTGGACAAATTGAAAACAATAACTACAAGTATATTTGCCTAAAATCCCACAACCCCATCAAAGGTAAAAGAAATTTTGCACAAAGAGAAACCCTCAAAGAAATCCATTGAAAATTGAACAAAAAATTAACTTGAAAATCTTGGGTAGCAGAGATTTGTTACCTGAAAATGATTTTACTACTTTTTGCTACTATTTGATGCAGTCGAATTTTAGAACGGTGAAGAAGTACTCCAGCTTTGTTGAGAGATTTGAGTGCTGGTTTCTTTCTTGTCCATTTTGGTTAATTTTTTTGGTGGAAATGGTTAAGAAAGATGATGTAAAAAGACAAATATTGGGGAAATGAAAAAACAAAAGGGAGGGAGTGAAATTTTAAGTCCCGCCTGATTTTGCCACGATATTTTAGCTACAACTCTTTACCCGTAAAGAATTTTCATTTATTTTGATGATTTTACCACGGTTTGTCAAACCGTGGCCAAATAACTGTGGGTAAAAGCCCTTTTTTTGGTAGTCATGAAGTAAGTTTCACATTCAAGTTAGCTTTGCAAGTGCATTGACGACTGATTTGTGCTCTGCCTCGATGGATGAGCAAGATATATATTGACATCAAATTGTTGGATTTGCCAATTGTATTGCACAATTATAGATAACACCAATTTTATAGTTGTCAATTTGACAACATGATTGAATGTCTCATGAAAATCTAAGTCTGGGTATTGCGTGAACTTTTTTGCAACTAGATGCGTGAACTTTTTTGCAACTAGATGAGTTTTGGAACAGTCTATAGAATCATATGTTTTTCTCTTTATCCTATACAACCATTTTCAGTTTATAACACTTTTCGATGTGGCTCATGATATGTGTTGCCAAGTTTGAGTTTTTGTCAAAGCATCATTCTGTACTTTGATCGCTTGTCTCCACTCATCATGTTTACCGGCTTGTTGAAAGTAACAAGCGTAATATTCGAATGGGTGAGAAAAGAGCCTTATTTTTGGCTTGAAGATATTACTCTAAAACCTAGTGATGATTCAGTTTGAAGTTTGTGGAGGAATCGATGCACCAAATATAGCAGGAGAGGGATCAACTACTTGGTTTGTGAGATTTAAACATTGTTGGGGTAGGAGGTTATGAAGGGCTAAAATTCTAGTTATTGTTGTGTTAGTAAATTAGAATTCATCTATTGATCTAATTGTGCATGTTTTACAGTTCCTTTTAAGTGAGATTGTTTTAACAGGATAGTAGGTATTCATGGACCATGAATTCAAGTGAAACATACTGTTTTAAAGTGGTGGAAAGCTCTTAAAAATGTCAAAATTAATTAAAAGTGGGAAACTCCTAACTTCAAGGTTTGATTTCCATTTTGGCCTATTCGAAATAAAATATCTAATTAATTAAATATTAAATAAGACCATATATATTATACTAAATACTAAAAGTGGAAAGGTGTTAAGCCAAAAGTTGAATCAACTTTTAAATTTAATTAAATGAGAAAGACATTAAGAAAGATGATAATGAATAGATCATGGTTTCAGAAACCCTTCATTTCTAAAATTAAATTTTAAACTCTTATGTTTTCATTTTCTCATATTGAATTAAGAAAAAAGTTGGCATTGCAAACTATAAATTAAGACAAGTGACAATATGAGATGAATCATAAGAAATAGTAGTATTCAATTGTTGATTTCATCGAAGTTTCTTATTTTATTTGATTCTCTTTTCATCCATGTATGATCACATTTAATTGTATTTATGTTTTTCATTTTTATCCTCTCTTAAATTTCATGGTATCATAATCACATGATAAAATATAACTATGATATATGTGAGAAGTTCGATGATTCATTATATTTGTTTGGTAAGAATTTCTTTTTTCTTTACAACAATTTTTTTATGTTGTATCATATCAATTTTTAAATTTTTAAAATTTATTGATTATGTGGAAGATGTGATGATTACATTATTGTTTGGGACAAACGTGTAACACACGTTTTTAGAGACTAGTATTTGAAAATGGAGGAACACTATTCTACGTGGGGCTATTGCTCTTTTGGCAGGGTATTTATAATATTTTAATCAACATTATCTTAAAAGTGGGAAGCAAAAAAGTTAAACGTTGAATTACTAAAATTTCCTTATAAAGTCATAACATTTATCGACAAAAATGTAAATACACTATAATCCAAATAAATACTATCATATTCTATTAAACATTATTATTATACATTTATGAACGAAATAATACTATATATATAAGCATCATATAACTTTAAAATAAGAATTTCCTAAGTGAATTATTTTTTGCCCTGCATTTCATGATTATTTTTTTAGATAATATATTAATTTGTAAGACTTTCATTGCACAAATTATCATATATTATTAAAAGTAAGAATAGGAAGATTTTATCTTCAAAATTGGATTACTATTTTTTTCTTGCACTAAATTAAAAATATAATAAATAAAATATCTTATCTAATTAAATATATCATATTTGATATTTTATACAGAAGGTAAAGAAAGATAATGTGCATGGAAGTCGTCGTTACTCTTGGTAAAGAAAGATAACAGTTGAAATCTTAAAATTTACAAAATACATAAAAAGGCAAAACTTTAAGCAATTTTGTACAAACTCAGAGTTTCATTCAGACAACCGTAAAGTAAAGAAGTTGAAATCCCGGGTCTTGATATCCAAGCTGTGATCATTGCTCTGACAATATCTAGATACTACTACTTGTAATCCATATTTCGTGCATGTATATAATAACGATCATAGAAACAAAATTATAAACACTTAACCTCAACAATTTCTCTATTAACCTGTGTGAAAATACTTAAGTTCAGAAATAGTAATATTCTGTAAAACAATTTCAAAACATCTCAACAAAATGGAAAGTGATGAGACTCCTCAACTCTAACTATCTATGAAGCCTCTAAAATAAATGTCGGGACAAAACCCACGATAACTTAACAAAAGCAGAAAATAAGTGTGAAGCCCTCTGGAAAGTAAGGAAGCTCACCAAAGCTAGATAGAATGCTAGACGTATCAACAAAGCGCCTGTTGATGACCCTGGGCACCTGTATCTGCATCATAAAAAGAAGTAGGTCGAATGACGTCAATACATTGAATGTACGAGCATGTAAGGTGGAAACTGAAAGCATAAATAATTGAACTGATAAGACTGAAAGACATACTCACCTCAACTAAACTCTTATACAAAAGCAATAATAAGAGATGCATTATTCAAAGCTTTATAAAACAAAAATATTAATTCAGATGCATAAAAATACTATAAGTTATTCTTTACTCTTATTTGGGAGATTCTCTATCCGACAACCATCACTATGAGCTATGTGATGATACAGCGTCTAGCCCACGCTGTCAGAACTGTCCTATGCCTTGCCAGGGTATTAAACACCTTAACTAAGTGGATCCACTAAGCTATGCTTAAAAGCAATAAGGATTCGTTTAAAAATTATGACCCTTTATCCATGTAGGCTACATGGTTTATGGGAAATGTGAGTTGTCTGAACTCATCCCCATATCGATGCTGAATACTACTCCCAATAATATTTAAACTCGTGCTCAAATGTATAAAAAATATTCTTTCTCAATTTGAGGTAATTACTCAAAAGATCCTCTTAAAAGAGGTAATACTGTGAAATATCTCTAAACTCATAAACTCATTTAGAAATCAAAGTTTCTCTCTTTTAATGTAAAAGTGTTACATTTGGGAATACTTAGTTCCCTTATACTCTTTTTCATTCATGAATACAACTCTTCTCATTACTCATATTTACTTTCTCAAGAATTAGTTTAAAACCATTGTTGATTACAAAAAAATCCTCAAAATGATTCAGAAAGACCTCTTGAACTTTCTTCTTAAACTCACTTTAGTTTGGAATGTAAATTAAGACATGTGATTAGGACATGTAGGATATCTCAAGGATGAATGGATCCTTTAAGAGATAATACGAAGAAGGGAACATAGTCACAATTCAAAGGAACAAGTCTGTAATGAAGCACAGAAAGAAAAAAAGATCAGATAACCTTGGCGCATTGTTGGCATGAGGCTAGAGGCCCCAAACTACTGACCAAAGTTTGGGGTGCACTGCTGGCGTGGGCGCTAGGCCTTAAATTACTGGGCAAAATTCGTGGCGTCTTGGTGGCACGCCTCCCCACCCCATACCCATAAATATGACAAACTTTTATACTCAATTTAGGGTCCTAACTCGTTTAGAATGGGGGAAATTCTCCTAAACTATTTTCGATTATCAACCCCTACACAAATACATGAGGAATTTAACATAATCCCTTTGGGAAACTCAAATTTTACTCAAGATCCACAACACACAAGAATTTTGCAACCTCCATTGTTAAAGAATTGAACAATTATCAAGAACCACTCAAGAAACCTTTAAATACAACAATTTCGTGGATAAACTAGATGTATGGCGTGAGGACGAACAAGTCCAACACTGCGAGAAGCCTTACATACCTGAAAAGAACAACGTTCTTGGCGAAAATCGACGGGATATTGACGAACGCTCGAAACCTAGCTCTTTCTCCGCTTGAACTCTTCTCTTATTTTTTCTAACTGTTTAGGAACGTGAAAAGTAACTTAGTGTCTATTTAGACCCTTAATTGGATGAGGAAAAACGTGGCTAGATTTATAAGAAAAAGGAAAACACCAAAATACCCTTCTAGAAATGTATGAGATGCCTTAAATAGAGAGGCTTCACTCAAATGGTCATAACCTTTTACTCCAAGCTCGAAATTAAGCAAACTTGGTGGAGTTGGAAAAAGAACTCAAAGACCTTCAATTTGATAGGTCATGGGCCATCTAAGTCTTTATGCTCTAAAAGATATGGTTGTTTGAAGTTGACCCAAAACTAAAAACTATGACTTGTACGAACATTTCTTTAGTTCTTTTCAAAAACCGAGGTGTTACAATATCTCCCCCTTGGGAACATTCGTCCTTGAATGAGATCAAACCAAGAAAAATAAGGGAGGGAAATATCTAACCACCCACTCTAGCACAAAACATGCAAATAACACAAATTTAACATATCAACTTAAAGGGTACTTTACAAAGAGTTAGTACCTTGGTCTGGAATTGATTCAGAAGGAAAGTGGTGAGGGTACTTTTTCTTCATATCCTCATCAGCCTCCCAAGTAACTTCCTCAACAAATTGATTCCTCCATAAAACTTTGATTGATGCAACTTCTTTGGTTCTCAACTTGCGAACCTGACGATCAAGAATCTGAATGGGCATCTCCTCATAAGATAGACCGTCCTTGATACCAATATTCTCGGTAGGCACAATAAGTGAAGGATTGCCCAAACACTTCTTTAGTATAGATATGTAAAATACCGGGTAGATTGCTGCTAATTTTGATGGTAGCTCCAACTCATAAGCTATGTTTCCAACTCTCTTGGATATCCTCTAAGGACCAATGTACCGAGGAATGATTTTACCCTTCTTACCGAATCTCATAGCACCCTTCATTGGTGAAACCTTCAAGTAGATGCAATCATCAACCTCGAATTCTAAGTCTCTCCTACTAACATCGGTACAGGATTTTTGACGACTTTGCGCTATTTTCAGCCTTTCCTGAATAATCTTCACTTTCTCCATGGATTGATGAACCAAGTTTGGCCCCCATCAACTCACCTTCACCAACTTCAAACCAACCAATTGGAGATCTAAATCTTCACCCATAAAGAGCCTTAAAAGGAGTCATTTGAATATTGGAGTGACAATTATTATTGTAAGAGAATTCTATGAGAGGCAAATGGTCATCCCAATTACCTTTGAGATCCATGACACATGCCCTTAACATGTCCTCTAGGGTCTGATTGTGCGCTCTTATTGACGATTTGCCCGAGGATGAAAAGCAGTACTAAGGTTCACATTCGAACCCAAACCTTTCTGAAAAGACTTCCAAAATTGAGTTGTGAATTGTGCACCCCTATCTCAAATGATAGACATAGGAACTCTATGAAGTCAGACTATCTCTTGAATGCATGATTTGACATAATCTTCTACTGAATTTGTAGTCTTTAGCGGCAATAAATGGGCTGATTTAGTCATCCGATCTACAATTACCCAAATCAAATCATGCTGCCTCCGAGATCGTGGCAAGCCAGTAATGAAATCCATATTAGTCATTTCCCACTTCCATTCTGGAAGAGCTATGTTCTGAGCCACACCACTAGGCCTTTGGTGTTCTACCTTGACTTGTTGGTAATCTGGGCACTTCGTAACGAACTCTGCAATGCACCTCTTTATACTACTCCACCAATAGACTTTCCTCAAGTCATGATACACTTTTGTGGAACCGGGATGAATCGAGTATCTAGAACT
>JAJOOF010007199.1:0-39241 GCA_029582545.1 Solanum lignicaule | reverse complement strand
ACCGTGGTTTTGATATTATGGTATTTGATGTCTTATATGGTATACATTTTAATTTTTTTTTGGTATTCGGTATGGTATTTGATATTTAGAAATAATATACCGAAATACCTAATACCATTCCGAAGTAACAAATAACATATAAATATATATATATATATATATATATATTATTATTATTATTATTATTATTAAAATACTAACAAATATGCAACCTTGTATTAGTATAAACTAAATGTTTAGAAGTTAAAACTTTGACTAATCTATTTTGATTGAAATGTATTTGAATTGTAATTGATTAACAAAAGGAGTCGTTTGTACTTTATTTTGCATATGCATTTCTACATGTGTAATGTGTTAGTATGATATAAAATAGGACTTGAATATATTGAGTGTGTAAGATGTTTTGGGCTGATGTAAAATTTGTTCAAACATCCTGCATTCTTCTTGTCGTCCGCATTCACATTTGCTTCATGTCTTATGAGGAAAATAATTACCTATCTAGTAAAATCAAACCTAAAAATACCTTAAGGTACTGACTCAATTGTTTTAATACATGAAACACCAATTAGGAAAAAACGAAAAGATTTCTCCTACCAACATGGATAAGAAAAAAATCACACTTTAATTTCAAAGTGATAATCACATTTTATCTACAAATCTTAGTTTAATTTGTATGCAGTCCCCTTTGTCGCATTGATCATGTTATACACAATTCAATATCAAAGCAAAATCAGCATTGCTATCCGAATCCCCATTCAATAATTTTATACAACACTCCGTAGGAGTCACATCACGTCAAATATTCTTAGTTACTCCATTCTCAAAGGATAACATTAACGTCATGGTTCAAGTGAAGGAATAATAGCACCTCTAATGCATAGTAAAACTAATTTAATTTTGTATTTAAGAAAGCAACACTTTTCCCTATCGTTCGTGAATTTTTTTAACAAATAGCAGCTGGCGTTGTTACAAACAAATTCAGCAAGCATAGTTCACACATAAAATTTTTAATCTTGTGGCCTTAAACTAAAGATACATAGAATGTACCAAAATATCCTCTAATCTAATAATCTGGAATTAAAAAGTTCCAGAAAAGGAACAAGTCTTTCGTTTTCAAATGAAGTAAAAAGAAAAGCACTCAAACAAATTGAAATGGAAGAAGTGTATTCTTCAGAGGAAAATAACATTTGATACTCCAGATAAAAGTTTTTATTTCTTGTCACTTGATAAGATTTGGCAAAATATGAACAAATCTACAATATCAAACACTTCTACTTAGATAAAAATATTATTAAATCAACTCTATATATTAGACAAACCACTGGGCTTTATGAAAACTTTTGAATGTAGTAGAAAGCTAATATTTTCTTCCATATCACTCTAGTTTTTCAGTGTAACGCTTAATTAGCCAACAAAGTTGAGCTCTTTTGACTAGAAAATCTAACACATTTTCTTTCAGTTA
The DNA here is from genome assembly GCA_029582545.1 of Solanum lignicaule. Taxonomy (NCBI): domain Eukaryota; kingdom Viridiplantae; phylum Streptophyta; class Magnoliopsida; order Solanales; family Solanaceae; genus Solanum; species Solanum lignicaule. Next base: position 37,779 of record JAJOOF010007199.1, on the reverse strand, counting down.
GGTGTTGTGTTTCTTGTTAACTGAAGGAATGATTTTCGACTTATCCAAATAAGTAGGCTTGTGTTCCTTTAGCGGAGATCAACAACTTATTGGACCCTATAAAATTGAACCTTTGCAAGTACTATCTGGGTCACAACACAATAATCAAAGTATGACCATTACTTATTTGAATTAGCGTAACTATTGGCAAAACATTGAGACTTGTTAATCATTTAACAAATTTGAATATTACTTTCCAACATATGTCTAATACAAACAAAGACATGATGTAGCTTGTATTTGTTTCTCTCTTTTTTTAAACCTTTCAGAAAGTTGTGGAAGATGTTTGGTTGAAGGAGGCTACATGATCAACCTTTACTATTGTCCACATCAAACTGAAAAGGGTAAAGGCAGCATTGGTGCAGTGGAGTAGTTCAACATTTGGAAATATCTTCCAACAGGGAGCAACTTTAGAGGACATAGTAAGGGCAAAGGAAATTCAACTAGAAATAAATCCAACAGAAGAAAACATGAGTTTACTAAAGAAAGCTGAAGCAAATCTGAAAAAATATTTGCACATTGAGGAAGAATACTGGAAGTAAAAGGTAGGGATGAGATGGTTCCAAGATGGGATAGGAACACAAAGTTCTTCCATGCATATGTTAAGGGAAGAAGGAGAAAGTTGCAGATTTCAGCAATAAAGTTCAGGCAGGGGGATATAATTAATTCACCTCAAAATATAGGAGGTAGTGAATGCTTTTAAAGAGCAATTTATGGAGAACAGTAATCCCATAGATTTCTCAATGCTGAAGAACATACCCAAATTAAACTCATATGAGAAAAATGAAGAGATGGGGAAAATTACCATCAAAACAAGAGATTAAAGGGGTGGTTTTTGCCCTAAATGGAGATAGTGCAAGTGGTTCAGAAGGTTTCTCAGGGTAGTTTTTGCAATGTTGCTGGGATATTGTAAAGGAGGATATCAGTAACATGGTAAGAGCTTTTTTCTGTGGACAGGAGCTTCCATATTACTCATACCAACCTAATCCTAATACCTAAAAAGGAAGTGGTAGATGACTTTGGTGATTTGAGACCCATCAGCTTATGTACTTTAAATAATAAGATTATAACAAGAATGATACATGAGAGGTTGGCGACAGTGCTCCCTAATATAATCTCATAGAATCAAGAAGGATTTGTGAAAGGGAGAAGTATTATTGAAAATGTCCTTTTGGCTCAAGAGATTATCAGAGACATCAACAGAAGAAATAAGTTCCATAATGTAGTGGTGAAGTTGGACATGGCTAAGGCATATGATAGAGTATCATGGATTTTCCTCACTAAGGTACTAAGAAGCTTTGGCTTCTCAGAGAGAATAATAGACATAGTAGTGAGGTTGGTCTCTAACAATTGGTATCCAGTGATCATGAATGGGAAAACCTTTGGCTTTTTCCACACAACAAGAGGAGTGAAACAAGGGACCCACTATCACCAACCCTCTTTATCATTGCAGCTGAGGTTTTGGCTAGAAACCTCAACCATCTATTCATGGATCAAGATTTTAAGGGATTTGGAGTACCAAAGTGGAGTCCAGAGATTAATCATATGTCTTATGCAAATGACACTATATTGTTTTGTTCAATACACCCTAACTCCATGAAAAATATGATGAAGGTGTTGAGAGGATATGAAAAGGTGTCTGGACAAATGGTTAATCTTGACAAAAGTCTAGTTTACCTGCAAGAAAAAGTTCTAGTGAATCTGCAGCAAAATAAGAAGAATTACAAGTATTAAGCAAGGTTCTTTTCCATTTACATATCTAGGTTGCCCCATTTTCTATGGAATGAAGAACATATCCCACTTTTTGCCCTTGATTAAAAAAGTGATTAAGAGAATTAGCTCTTGGCAAAACCGGCTACTATCATTTGGAGGCAGGCATGCGTTGATAGCACATGTGTTACAATCTATGCCAATATATATCCTATTAGCCATGAACCCACCCGTTGGTGTCATTAATCAGTTGCATCGAATTTTTTCAAAATTCTTTTGGGCTAACACAACAAGGACTAAGAACAAGTACTGGGTGGCATGGGAGAAAATGTGCTATCTAACAAAGGAAGGAGGTTTGGGGTGGAGATCATTACATGATGTCTCAAAGGCACTTTTTGCTAAGCTTTGGTGGAATTTTAGAAATTCCACAAATTCAGTATGGCCATCCTATATGTGGAATAAATACTGCAAGAAGTATCACCCTATCCTAGCTCAGGGATATGGGACATCACATGTGTGGAAGAAAATGACATCAGTCAGGGAAAAGGTAAAACATGAAATATAGTGTCAAGTTAAGTCTGGTAACTTTAGCTTCTGGTTTGATAATTGGACTAAAAAAGTAGCCTTATATCACATTGAAGAAGGGGAAAAATAAGAAGAAGTGGAGGTTAAAGAGTTTAGTACAAGAGAGGGGTGGAATAGATATAAACTGTTACAAAATCTGTCAACAGAGATGACAGATTACATCATGGAGAACATCTCACCACCAAGCTTACTGTTTGGGAATGATGTAGCATGGTGGATGGCAAACTCACAGGGTAGATTCAAGGTGAAGTCAACTTGAGATTTGATGAGAAGTAAACATGAACAAATGAGGGATTATGATTTAATCTGGAACAGAGGACTACCTTTTAAGATCATTTTTTTCTTGTGGAAAGTAAGGAAGAGAAGAATTCCTACAAATGATGACCTGAAAAGGATGAAGATTAACATAGTCTCCAGATGCTGGTGTTGTGATAAGAAAAAAGAGGAAACAATAACCCCTTATTTCTAAGAGCCCCCATAGCTGCCAAGCTATGAAGGTTTATTGCTAATTTTGTAGGGATAAATAAGAGGGGATGCATCTACAACAACTTATCATTGCTTGGTGGAAAAAGGAGGCAACATACAAACTGAAGAGCATATATAAAGCCATGCTAGCTATCATCATGTGGAGTTTATGGAAAAGAAGGAATGCATTCAAACATGGTAATGACATCAATTATGAATGAATGGTGGAAATTATAATGGAAGTGCTGAGACAGATGGTGAAGAGTAAATTCCCATGGATAAAGAAGATAAGATGGTCCTGGCAGGAACTCATTCTCAACCTAACCACTTATAAACCCAAACTACACTTCTTGAGTGTCACCTGGAAACCACCAGAAGCACATTAAGTAAAATGTAATACAGATGGGGAATGTAGAGGTAACCCGGGGCATACCTCCTATGGAATTTGCATTAGAGACAGTAGTAGTGATCTAATTTATGCCAAAGCTAAAGGGTTAAGCTTGGAAACAAATCAGGAAGCTGAAGCAATGGTCATACTCTCAGCACTTAGAGAGTGTCTCAAGATAAGGTTACAAGATGTCATAATTTAGACGGATTCACTAAGTCTCAAGAAAATCATACTAAAGAGTTGGAGGATACCTTGGGAACTAATAGAGATGGTAGAAGAGATAAGGGAAATAATTCAAAAGATTAGAGCAACAATCACTCATATATACAGAGAAGGTAATTGTTTGGCTGATTCTTTGGCTAATATAGCTATTGATTCACAAATGGATCATGAGTATCACGATTGGCACAAGCTTTCTCTGATGGAAAAAAGGATCCTTAATTCGGACAAAGCACAATTACCAAACTACAGGGTTAGAACACGCAAAATTAATGCACAATGTTGCACACTATGAAAGTAAAAGGAGAAGACAATATACATCAGGTAAAGAAATATATGCAAGAATGGAGACAAAGCAGCAATAGTAAGCATAGATATATAACAACAACAAAGCAGGAGAACAAAGGCAGTAAGATCAGACAACAATTGGTAGATATGTTGGTCATGGTGATACTGATGGGTGAGCTAGTTACTACCATAAGAAACAAATTAAAATACAAAGGGTCCAGGATGTTTTTACAGATCTAGAGGACAAGTACTCAGCTTAAGGGAACCAGAGGCTTCGATTTCACCCGAGCTACATCAACGGTCATCAATTCTTGGAGGAAGTAGCACACAAATACCCCGAGGAAAGGAGAACAACTGAAGAACGGAAATCACAGAGAAAGGAAAATAAGAAGAAGAAATTCTTACCTCTGCAGAAGGAAATCCATTATATAAGAGTAGAGAGGCTTCATTGGTTACAAATCATTGAGGAACCACTCGAGAAGGAAGAGACTACAGTGACTGCAATGAGTTATGGCAGCGACGAAGACGGAAGCTTGTCGGGTCACTTTCAAAAATTGATAGCAGATTTAGACAAATGGAGAAAGCTTTTGTTGGGACGGGTAGGTGAGTTTTATGATTTGTAGATTTGGGCCAAGGGCCTTGTAATTGGTACAAATGATTGAATGAATAAAAAGATGCTTTATTAAAAAAAAAAATTGGAACCTCAATTCCTGCAAAATCAACAAGAGTAACTGAAAACTCTTAATGCCAGTTCTTTTTCTTTTAATGTCCTATAAGTTTTAGCTCTTCTAATAAAGCATAAAGGTGTTTTTTCCTAGACTCCTCAATTCCCCATTATGATGGGATATTGGAACGAAAGAGTTACTAAATATAGAAAGTGACATCCATTTCAAATGGACTAAAACGAAAAGTAAGATAGGTAAATTAAAACAGGGCATTAATTCTCGCTTCAGGCCCTCCGGCAGTGCCACTCTTGGCTACATAATCACTATTTGAACTGCTAATAGTATTAGTTGCAAAAACCTTGGGGAATTTAGTACAAAAATTATATTGCTAATTCCCCATTATGACGGGATATTGGAATGAAAGAGTTACTAAATATAGAAAGTGACATCCATTTCAAATGGACTAAAACGAAAAGTAAAATATGTAAATTAAAATAGGGCATTATTTCTCGCTTCAGGCCCTCCAGCGGTGCCACTCTTGGCTGCATTATCACTGTTTGAAATGCTAATAGTATTTGCAAGAACCTTGGGGAATTTAGTACAAAAATTATATTGTTTTTTGTTGGTAAGTGTAATATGGGAAGGGATAGTGAGAATTGAAGCGAATGTTGATGTACATTTCTCTATTTCAAAATACGACATCTACCAACACTGACCATGTCATTAATATAAGTTAGTCGGATCTGTTGAAAGCCAACCGTTATTGAAATTATAGTATAATATTTGGATTATATTAGAAGGGTATGAAATGAGTTGGAAAAACTTTTTTAGTCTTTTAGTTTGGGGTGCCAATGTAGCACAGTTGCTTAACCATCTTTACTCTTACGTATTACACTATCTTTAGTGGAAAACAGACTCTTATAACTCTCCCAATCCATATGGTACTATGAGTGTACAACTATAATACCATATGAAGAGATTTTTCACTCTTCAAAGGGATTGTGGGTTACCGTACTCTACCTAAAACTGACAATGTTAGAAGTGTAATCAACTTCAGCTTGCTATGTGAATCCTTTGACTACCAACCTAGATTTAGACCTTTCCACACTTTCATCTGCCTTATATTTGATTTTGTACACCCATTTGCAATTAATAGTATTTTTGCCTGTTGGTAGAGGAACCAACTCCCATGTATCATTTGCATATAATGCTTCGAACTTTTGTGTTATTACCATTTGCCAGACAAGATTCAAGATTGCTTCCTCATAACAAGAAGGTTCTGATTCATGTGAGAGTGCCTTTACCAACTGGTTACTATTCCTTTGAGTTGTAATGCTAAACAATGGACATATATTAAATTGAATTCGAAATTAGGTACAAGTAACACTTTATGTAAAGTCAAGACTGGATTCAAACAAATGCCTCCAATTTCATTTACTTTAAACTTGTATCCATTTGGTAAGGTGATTAGAAAAGGATATGGTAGTGGTCTAGTGTTTTTTAGGAAAGTTTTATAATAGGTCATATGTTGTGATGCTCCTGAGTCTATGATCTAAGATCCAGCAGTTAATACATGACAAGCTACCTATCTCAGTCATTTAAGAATAACAAGCAACTATACAACTCCACTTAACATGCCTGGATAGTCATTGTCTTTATTTCCAGCCTGCAGGGTCCTCAAGAGGTTGAGAAACTGCTTATATAGACCTTTAGATAGATTCAGTGGCATTTGTCTCCTCAACTCAAGATTTTCCTCACCACCCTGACTGTTTCCTTCTTCAGATATGTAAGCATTTGCTGCAGAGGCTGAACCCTTTCCTTTGAGAAATATGGAGTTGGATGGATAGACATGGAGTTTATAACATCTGTCTTTGGTGTGTCCAGATCTTTTGCAATAGTGACTTGTTTTGTGCATAGGAATTACCGGTTCTAGAACTACCTCTGAAGTAATTGTTGTTGGAATTTCCAGAGTTATCTGGACCTCCTCTGTATGAATTGTAGTTTGTCTTAAAATCTCTACTGGTGTGGGGTGATGCAGATGCACTCAGAGATGTGGACTCCAAAGCAACCTGGTTATAGGCCCTCGCTTCTCATTGCTTCTCCTCATGGGATAAGATAGCAAAAGCTTGTTCCATACAAGGAAAAATTGTCATCATCAAGATATTTCCCCTCATTGTGTACATCTCATTCAATCCCATTAGGAAGTGTATGAGCCTTCTATCTTGTTCAGCCTTGTGCATCTTTGTTTTTCCACCCCAAGTACACATACAAGTGCATTGAGAAGTAATGATGATTGTGTTCATCTCCTCCCACTGCTTTTTTATTTTTGTGTAATATCAGTGATATCTAGAGTTCCTTGCACCAGATCTTTTATTTCCTTTTGAAGTTGGTACAATATACAATGATTGGTCTGATCATATTGATCCTCTAACTCCTCCCAAAGTTCCCTAGCATTGCTCACATGTTGGAGTCCATCTCTTAAGTTAGGTGAAAGTGAATTTAGAGTCCAAGAGGTCACCATGTCATCACATCTCTCCCAATGTGCAAAACTTGGATCAGTTGAGTCTGGCTGCATAATCTTCTCGTTAATAAAACCAGTTTTGCTTTTCACTACAACAAGTAACAGTGTTGAACCTGCATTCTCTGATGAATGTAGGTAATATGGACTAGTAGTGTCCATTCTATCACTGGTTGTGTTGTTATCGGTTGAACAGTAGTCAAATTTGAACAATTTTCAATACATATGAAATCGATTGAAGAAGAAGGAAAATGCGATAATGATTGATCACTCAAATTGAATGGAGATCCAAAATGTTGAAAACAAGGCAATAATAACTCAAACTGAGTTGAATCAAATCAAAATGAAGAAAAGAGAGAAAATCCACAATATATCAATTTCGTGATTACAAAAAAAATTGAGATTGATACAATACTCACAATCCAGAATCAAATGCGGAATGAAATTGCTCAACCCTATGTGCTGATACCATGACAAAATTGGAAACAAGAGTGCTGAAATAAGCTTGAGTTTTCCATTAATGGAGCTCGAACTCAGAGAGAAGAAGAAGTAGAAGAAACTTCTAAAAGGAAGAATTGGAAGCTGAGTATTGCATTTTACTAACTGAATCAATAAGCATTACATTGGTGTGTATATATACACAAAACGAAATTAGCTAATTAAAAATAATCTGACATTTCTAACATACTTAACCAACTTCCTAATTCTAACTACTTTTAACTACCCTGACTTTACTCACTAATTCTATCAAAATTAAAGCGCTCAATAATGTAGAGGTTCAACTTTTGGGTTTTGTGGTGAAGTTTATTTCATCTTTTGCTCAAACAAAGTGGATATATGGTAGATGACACTAATACGAAAAGGACATCATACGTATAATTTAACCTAAAAAAACTAGCTTGAAAGTCAAAGATTTCAAAATCATATACATAATGAGATAGATTGTCATATCACCTACTGGTGTATACTGTTAATGTCTCAGTATGTGTAGGTCTCACAATTAAAATGTGTATAAAATAATATAGGAGATCAACATAGAGTGAGACAAGAATTGAATTAAGTGTACTCTGATCATGACCAGAAAAATAGACAACTATATTGTCTTGCATATCCTCATCAAAGTGAAACTCAACACATTTGGTGATGCATCAGAATTTGGGGCAACACTGACCAACAAAGGGAAGTGACTTTGGTCTCTTAGGAGATCCAAATGCTAAAGAATTTGGTGATTTAAAAGTTTGATGTGGTAGAAAGTGAAATGTTGCAATTTGTGGGGAAATTAGTGTGTGACAATTTGTTGAGAAAAAATGTGTGTTTTGGATGAAATTGATAAATTGAGTTTATATGAAGGAAAACACATATATTTGGGACCATTAGACTCCCAAATAATTGTAGTTGGTATTGAAGAAAATTGAATTCTACAAAGATAAAAGATGATGAAAATGGTATATCAATTGAACTATTGAAGAGTTAAGTTACTCTTTGACTTCAAATGACACATAATTAGTCACCAGAAACTTCAAAAGGGAATCTCACAGACACTACACTGACTTGCAAGCAGACATATACTAGAAGTGTTTAGAAAGGAGTTGGCAACAACAATCTAATAATTACAGATCTACCACACATGAATTGGAATATATTCAAGGATATTCATGAACCAATAGAAGTACTGATAGCACAAATACAAACTGAGGTAAGAGTTAGAATAGAACAACTGCAAGTGCACAAAAAGAGCTCATATGTACCGTTGTAGATAGGAGTGTTCAGGGGTCCGTTATAGGCTTTGATTCGGTTGTTCAGTTATTAATCGTGAAAATAAAAACAAAAGACAAGATGTGGAATAGAAAAAACAAATTAATTAGCAAATAAGCATCTGCCGACTTCACTTGTCGTAATGTACTTTTTCCTTTCAAATTGAATTTTCACTAACAGAGGAGAAAATTAAATGAAAACTAGAAGAGCAAACAACTGAATCATTCCCCCAAATTGGTTCCATTAAATCTTCCAATATAATTCTTCTATCCCTTAAATTATTATTTGCACCACCTTTTTTCACCATAAAACTGGCTAGTGATATTTTCTTATCTAGGCCTAGATTTGCAAGGCTTTAAAATACGTCACTAGAGTGTCAGGTCTGCTTACTTATAAACCCCCTCTTATAAAAGATATGTATATAATTCTACATTGCAGTTTCCCCACCAAACAATGATCTAACCGCTAATGATATTGTCTGCTTTGAGCCTAAACTCGCACGACTTTAAAACACAACACTAAAATGTAAGATCTACTTACTTATCATGTGTTTTTACCGGTGTGGACTTCTTATCCACACATACACTCTCTCTTATGGATTCAACGTACTCTCCGAGGTTTGTCCAACCATATAAAATTTGCCTGAGAATTGCCCCATCACATGAGATTTGCCTAAACCTAGCAAAGATATTTTCTCCACCTTATCAAGATTTGTGTAAACTCAGTTAAACTTCATCTTGCATCGACACAGTTACCATCTGTAACAATCTAATCACTAGTGATATTGTTCTATTTGGACATAGAATCACACAACTTCAAAACGCATTATTAAAGTATAAGATCACCTTACTTATATACTTAACATCCATCTTGTGTTATGACGATGTGATACTTCTTATCCTATGTTTAGGGTAACACGTACAACTTCCTTCCTAATTTCCAATAGCAAATTGAACCATTTTTTTATTCTTAAATACTTTATTCTTATAAATGATGTGGTAAAAATAATTTGAACAAGTGATTCAAAATAAAAGAAATATGGGCTTGATAGTTAGTCATACGAACCTGGACTCTATATAAAATAGAACAATTTGTCTGCAAAAGAGAAGATTTTGTGAATTTTGAGCTACACTTAAATTGGACAATAGGACTCAACCAGTAGAAGTCCATCCAACACAAACTCAACAACTAATTCAAACATAAAGACCCTGCATATTGTTTTATCACCAACTTAAATACTAATTAAAATCAAATAAAAGACCTTGCATACTGTTTTTCAACCAATAATAGACTCTTCCTATAAAGTAAATAAGGATTCAAATGGCTATTTCATCTCAAAAGAAACAAAACTCGACCTTCATCAAAGGTTTTGATCATGGAGTTTCTTCTTCTTCTTCTTCTTCTTCTTCTCTTCTTCTTCTTATTCTCCCTCCCCCTCCTTCTCCTCCTCCTCTATTTCATCACCATATCCTCCATATTGTTGCTGCCAGTAGAGCAAATTTAATTGCCTACTAAACTGATAAATCTCACATGTCATTCCAAAATGTAAGTATTTACAATTGACACAGAAAAGTTTCCAACACTCAAGACATGCCCTATTTGGATATCCCTATTGATCATCAATCAGTTTACCCATACAATCCATAAAAGGGCAATCAATAACTAGTGGGGAAGCCCAAACATTCATTAGTCGACTGACATCTCTTACTTGGATAAGAAAATTAACCGGCATTGTTAAATCGATATACAAAATTTCCTTGCAATCAGAAACATGACACCTTATAGCAACCTCATGGTTAACCTTATTGATTTTTTTACCTATATAATTATATATTCATTCTTCACAGTAACGATGATTGCAATAGGTGCCCCGCATCATTGTGTTTGGCAGCGAAAAATTGCATTTTCACAGATTTCACAGAAAGTACATGAAGATTCCCTCTTTTTAGTAATACTATTCTTTAGGTTAAGTGAATCTGGAATAAAAAAATACTCTATTTCTACAGGTATTTTTACCAACATCATGATTAGAGCTTGTTTCCAAGTTCTTACCAGAATGAAACTGAGTTGAGTAGAAGAGAATTTTTTGCAACTCGATATCATCATCTCCGCTCTCGTAGTCGTTGTTATTTTTAGTGAGCAATGACATCAGAATTCAGCGAGGTAGGATCAATTTCGATTTCACTGGAGTTCAAGATTTACAAATCTGTTGATTCCATTTCAACTTGATTGGAATTCACGATTTGAAAATCTATTGATACTATTTCAGCTTGATTGAAATTCACAATTTGCAAATTTGTTGATTCCATTTCGACATCGTTGGCTTCGGTAGATTTCTGAATTTTGCGTCTTCTATGGAATCTCCAGAAATTCTTAGACCATCTTGATGATGAACAACCTTTGTTCTCGATCTTTAGATTCAGATGCAAGAATTGAGATATGGTAGGGCGCTTCATTCTGCCGTCTGTGGAATCCTAAATTTCTTTCTCATTATATATATATATATATATATATATATATATATATATACTATTTTTCAGGTTCTGGTATTTATTTTAATTTTTAGGGTTTAGAATTAATTTGGATTAATATCAACTTTAAAATATATTAATACAATATGTGTGATTTGATATGATGTGTCGAAAGACGTGTTAGCCAAGTGAAATGGTCAATAAGATCATGCCACGTGTTGAAAGTGGTACAACATGTCTAATCAAATCAAGCACGTATGAAAACACGCCTCGTGTACAACTGACGTATTTCAACCGTTAAACAACGTAAACTAAAATTTGATTGGTCAAAAAAATCATCCTAATTAAAATTCTTCCCGCTCAACAGAACTAACATGTTCAATCAATCAAATATCATCATGTTAACTTCAGCCTAATCGATCAGACAAAAAATTACCCTCATCACAATTGTTTTGTCCCAGCATAAGTGACATGTTTCATTTAATCAAATATCATTATGGAAACAAAAATATGGTAAAAAAAGAAGTTGTCCTGATCATATAGGTTTCACCCTAGCAGATGTTGCATGTTCTAGCTAATCAAATATTGTCATGAGAATTTCAATTTGATTGGTCAAGAAGAGTTTGTCATCTCTTCCATCTTGACACAAGGACATACTTAAGCCAATCAATATCATCATGTCAACTTCAATATGATTGAAAATTTGAATTGTGAACACGTATCAAAGACATTTTATCAAAATTTAATTGCGAGTAAAAGTTGAATAGTGAACACTTATCATAAAGTGCAAAACGTAAATATACTTAGATTGAGAAGATAAACTTTTTACATTTGTTTGATGATATTTCCTAAGGAGCCAAACTTACAAGATAAGTGTGTACATTTCATTAAAATGATTAAAAAAAAATACAATGCTTATTGAGGTCTGTCTTTTAAAAAAATAAAAATTCTCTTATTTAGCAATTTTTTAGTTTCAGCTTTGCACCTGAGATGTTTAAGACCATAAAAATTAAAAGATATTTTGATATATTTGATCACCAGATTTAAAAGTCTTATTTACTATCTTAAATTTTGTATTAAGGTCACTCAATTTAAAACCGAGAGTGTAGTATCAAAGTAAGAGTCTATTTGAATTGGCTTTGAAAAGTAGCTTTTAAGTCAAAAATAAAAAAATCAAACTGAAATGACTTTTAAGTCAAAAAATAAAAAGTACCTACTTTTGATTTTTGACATATTTTAAGTCATTTTATACTTATTTTAAGTCATTTTTGACTTATTTTAAGTTAATTTTTATATTTGTCAAACACTTTCAGAAGTCAAAAACTGACTTAAAAATAAGTTTGACCAATTTTATAAGTCAATCCAAACACCCTCTAAATTTTTGAAAAGAAAAGAAAGTAACTTACAACTTGTGTCATAAAAAAAGAAACACGTCAATAAATTTCAAAGTTAATGTTGACTCTATTATTCTTTGTAAAGGTTGGGACACTTGTTGTCTCTTTGAAATAATTTTAAAAAAAAACAAAGCAAGATAGGCATAAAGCTTGAATTTCATAAATAAAATTTCTAAGCTTTAAATTTATTTTATACTTTTGAGATGCATGTTTATCTTGATTCCAATTAATATGAAATTGAAACAAATCCTTTTGGTCAGAAAATTTGGCCAGAATGGTAAAATAACATATATCACACTATGTTATTATACCTTTTTAAATATTTTTACCCTTTTAACTTTAATACTTTTTAATTAAAAAATAGAAAAAAGATAAGTTTATTTTAAATTAAAAAGGATATTATAGACTTTTAAAATTTCTGGCTGTCATGACCCACACTGTCATGATTGACATCCACACTAACCCTCTGGTGGGAGAAGCATAACTACAACCCAACTAAGAAATTAACCAAATACTACGCATTTAAAGCTACGCAAGCAGGTTTAAATAACTAAATAATTAATACGGAGTTTCCATAAACTCTGGAAGTTCAACTAACATCTAACGACTAATGCTGAAATAACCCCTAGAACCTAAAAATCATTGTACCAAAACATCTAAAATTCAATAAGTCTAAGAAAAACGGGTACAACCCCAACTAACATAAGAAATAACTAAATAGTCTAAGTTCGAAAAAAATGGACTAAACAAAATGAAGGACTCCATGGCAGCCTGAAAGAACTTGCTCACCCTTGAAATGCGGTCTCGAACATTGATCTTCTAGCTAGGTCTATCAATAGCCGCCTAAAAATGCCTTGTACTCAACAAAGAACGAGCAAGTTCAGTATCATTACACAACAACAGTGTACTAGTAGGATCACACGACTATTCCAGTAAGCGAAACATATATAAGCAGTAACAACATAGTAAACATAACATGTACAAAATATATTAAAATATACCGGTTATCATTTCAGAAGCAATGTACAATTCCACATTCCCATTAACAAGTAAATACGACAATTCAATGGTCCTCTCATGGAACCCATACCCAAACTGTTAGTGGCGGAACGTGACACGCTGTCCCAATTAGTATGTCGGAATGTGACACCTGATCCAATGTAGGTGCCGGTACGTGACACCCAATCCAATATATGTGCCAGTACGTGATAGCCGATCCCAATTAGTGTGTCAGAATGTGACACCCGATCCATTCAAAATACCACAATCACAATGTACATTCTCATAATCATACAATCAAGTGTTGATTCATGGCATACAATCGTTCTTTCATACTCATTTACATTAGGTTTGATCAATATTGCTACATTCACATGCATACGTGCGTTACAATGAAGCGAATACTAACATATATCACGCCAATATGAAATCAACCCATCACCTACCTCGAAACCAAGCTTAAATCCCCCTAAGGCACTTGAATCTTCCCTTTCTGGATTCTTTCCGCTTGTTCATGGTCTAATAACATACAATTAACGCAAGGATCAATAAACGAGGCTTAATTACCGGGATTACAATCAACATTATCAACCCTATGCCAAACCCAAGATCCCAATACCCAAATTAGGGCTTTTCCCACCATTAACTTCCGATCAAAACCTTCCCCCAATGATAATTACCCAAGAATCTAAGTTCTACGGATAAAAATGGATTAGGGGAGTAAAAACCTTACCTTCCGCGCTAGAAGAGGTGGAAAACCTTCAAGAAATAGCCATGGGATGTTTCTTAGCTCTCAAGAATGAAAGTTGCATAAAAACAACATTTTTGGGGTTTTAATCCCTACTAAAGTCGCGCTAGGGACGCTACGGCGGAATCAGTCCCGCCACAGCGGCCCCGCCCTGGCGGCTTGCACGGAGACAGAACGTCGGATTTAGAGTTCCAAACCCCCATTTCACAACACACCTTTAACTCATGACATTTAAAACTACTCGTTCACGCTAAGATCAGTTTCGGGAGTTCTACTAGCCCAAATTCGATTCTTTAAAGTCGTTCGGGTTCCTTAACGTCTTGGCTATCTACTCATGTGATCAAAATCATAATTAGATCTCTCATTCATTACCAGATTTCCCTAGACCTCACAGGACTCAGATTTCGTCCAAATCTGGACTAAGCTAGGAATTTCCAAGTTACTACTCAAAAGTTTTCTTGCCCAAATTATTTCCCCTTGGTTTTTTCCCTAACGACGGGATCATGTCGTTACAATAGATACAAATTTACCCATCACTCATCTCCGAGTGATCAACTAGGAAGAACTGGCTAAAGTAAGGGTAGAGTAGTACTTGAATCGTTGAACAACTGGGGATACTTGTCTCGCATGTCCTTCTCTGTGTCCTAAGTAGCTTTCCCAACTGGACGATACTTCTATTGAACTTTCACAGACTTTATCTGCTTGGTCCTTAGCTTCTGGATGTCACGATCAAGAAATGCAACCGGTTCCTCACCATACTGAAGGTCTTTGTCTAACAAAACTGAGTCCCATTTTATGATATAATCCTCGTCCCCATGATACTTCTTCTACATGGACACATGAAATACTGGATGAACTTCAGATAAGTTCGGAGGTAAAGCTAATCTATAAGCCACTAGCCCTACACAGTCAAGAACTTCAAACGGTCTAATACACTGAGGACTAAGCTTGCCCTTCTTACCGGATCTCATCACCCCTTTCATGGGTGACACTTTAAGAAGAACATTCTCACCAGTCTGAAATGCCATGTCTCTTACCTTATGGTCTGCATACTTTTTCTGTCTACTTTGGGCTGCTAGGAGCTTAGCTTGGATGTTTTTTACCTTATCATGAGCATCCTTCACCAAGTCAACCTCATAAGGTTTCACATCTCTAGCCTCAAACCATCCTATGGGTGATCGACAACCTCTCCCATAAAGTGCCTCAAATGGAGCCATATCAATGCTGGAGTGGTAAATGTTATTATAAGAGAACTCACACAAAGGTAGGAACTTATCCCAATGTCCTCCAAAGTGAATCACACATGCCCTCAACATGCCCTCTGACACTTGAATAGTCCTCTCTGACTGCCTGTCCGTTTGCGGATGGAAGGTTGTGCTAAAGGTGAGTTGAGTACCCAACTTCTCATGCAATTTTCCCCAAAACTTGGATGTGAACTGCGTACCACGGTTCGAAATGATAGAAAGGGGCACTCTGTGTAGCCTTACTATCTCCTTCACATACACCTTAGCCAATTGTTGTGCATTATAGTCTACTCTGACTGGAATGAAGTGGGCTGACTTAGTCAATCTGTCTACCACTACCCAAATAGAATCAAACTTCTCCAAGGTCTTGGGGAGACCAACCACAAAATCCATAGCTATCCTTTCCCACTTCCATTCCGGAATTGGCATTCGCTGAAACAAACCTGCAGGTCTTTGGTGCTCATATTTTACTTGCTGGCATTTTTGGCACTTAGCCACAAACTCCGCTATATCTTTCTTCATTCCAGACCACCAATAAAGTCGTTTCGAATCTCGGTACATCTTGGTCACACCCGGATGAATGGAATACCGTGAACCATGGGATTATGTGAACAATTTCTGAATCAAGTCATCTACTCGAGGAACACAAATTATTTCTTTAAAACTAAGCACACCTTCCGCATCAAGAACCATATCTTGTGCCTTACCAGACACTGTCTTTTTTCTAAGCTTATTCAAATTCTCATCCTCAAACTGTTTGGCCTTGATCTCCTCAATGAATGTGGCCCTAACCTCAATGCTAGCTAACACCCCACCTCTTTCTGAGATGCCCAACTACATGAACTTAGACTCCAAGGTTTGAATTTTCTTAGCCAAAGGTCGCTTGGATACACCCAAGAAAGCTAGACTACCCATACTCACCGCCTTTCAGCTTAATACGTCTGCCACCACGTTAACCTTACCCGGATGATATTGGATGGTCACATCATAATCCTTGAGTAACTCCATCCACCTTCGTTGTCTCAGATTTAGATCCTTTTGAGTGAATATGTGTTGTAGGCTATGGTGGTCAGTAAATACCTCACACTTGACACCATAAAGATAATGCAGCCATATATTGAGAGCAAACACTACCGCTGCCAACTCCAAATCATGTGTTGGGTAATTTCGCTCATGCACTTTCAACAGTCGTGATGCATAAGCTATGACATTCTTATCCTGCATCAACACCACACCCAAACCTGAATGTGAAGCATCACAATAGACAATAAAATCTTTACCTTCCACCGGTAGTGCCAAAATAGGTGTTATGGTCTAAAGAGTCTTGAGCTTTTGAAAGCTCTCTTCACATTTGTCAATCCACTCGAAAGGTACCTCCTTTTTGGTCAGCATTGTCAAATGTGTGGCGATACAAGAAATATTCTTCATGAACCTATGATAGTAGCTAGCGAGCCCCACAAAACTCCTAATTTCAGTTACAAAGCTAGGTCGAACCCAATTCTTGACTGCTTCAATCTTTTGGGGATCTACCATTAACCCTTCCCTTGAAACTACATGCCCCAAAAAGGCAACCGAAGTTAACCAAAACTCACACTTAGAAAATTTAGCATATAACTTTGGTCTCCCAAGAACACCCAGAACAATATGAAGATGGTCGGCATGCTCTTCCTTACTCTTTGAATAAACTAAAATATAATCGATAAAAACAATCACAAACGAATCCAAAAATGGTTTGAACACACGATTCATCAAACTCATGAAAGCTGCAGGTGCATTTGTCAACCCAAACGACATCACTAGAAACTCATAGTCCCCATAGCGGATCCTGAATGCCATTTTTGGTATATCCTCAGGCCTAATATTTAACTGATGGTAACAAGACCTTAGATCAATCTTAGAGAAAAGTGACGCACCCTGCAACTGGTCAAAAAGGTCATCTATCTGAGGTAGTGGATACTTATTCTGAATGGTGACCCTATTCAATTGGCGATAGTCTAAGCACATCCTCATACTACCATCTTTTTTCTTAACAAACAAGACAGGAGCACCCTATCGGAAGCACTAGGACGGATGAAACCTTTATCAAGAAGTTCCTGAATTTGAGTTTTAAGCTCTCTCAACTTCGTCGGAGCTATGCGATAAGGAGGAATAGAAATTGGGCGAGTACCAGGTTCCAAGTCAATGCAAAAATATCTATCTCTATCCGGAGGCATACCAGGAAAATCGGTTGAAAACACTTCTTTAAATTCTGACACCATAGAAATACACTCAATAGAGGGAGACTCGACCTCAACATCCCGAATATGAGCCAAATATGCCAAACAACCCTGCCCCACCAGTTTCCTAGCCTGAATGGAAGATATGACCTTAGCTGGCTTAGGCTTGTACACCCCTTCCTACTCTAACTTCTCCCTACCCGGGATCTCTAGAGTCACAGACTCAGTATTAGAATTAAGCACAGCATAATAGGGGGACAACTAAGTTATGCCTAAGATGATATCGAAGTCAGTCATATAAAAAATAACCAAAACAGCCCAAGTCAGAAAAGTCGTAAATAAGATAGGACAAGCACGATAGACATGGGTGACTATGACAGTCTCTCCAACTGGGGTAGAAACATGGATGGGGGCATCAAGTACATCAAAAATCATATCAAATTCTGAGGCAAACTGAACTGACATGTATGAAAAAGTAGAATCCGGATCAAACAACACATTAGCTATCCGATCACAGACAAGAATAGTACATGTGATCACTGCATCAGACGCCACAACCTCAGTCTTGCCCGAAAAGGAATAAAACTGAGCCTTGTCATCTTGACGGGCCACCTCCTTGCCTGGCTGCGTTGTACCTTTTGATGCATTACCATTTCCCCAACCTCCACGGCCTCACTGATTTCCTCATCGTCCACTTTGTGAACGTCCTATACCATTATTACCATTTCCCGCGGGTACCACTGCTCTAGTCTATTGCTGCGCGGGGTCCAACATGCGCGATTGGGGACAATCTCTCCTCAGATGCCCAGGTTCTCCACAATTATAGCAAGTACAATCAAAAGACGGTCTGCTGCTAGCCAAAGACGCGGTTCCCTGCCTATCCTGAATAAAATTCTGTTGTAGAGTTCCCGAATAACTACCTGTATAAGCGAGAATGGTGGACTGAATTGGTCGGGCTGCAAGTGTCAGCTTACCTGAACCTCTGGAGTAGGAACCCTGAAAGTTACGTAGGCTCTTAGCTTTCTTAGCCAAAGCCTTAGCCTGCCCATCACATCTAAATCCTTCCACTTTCTTCACGAAGTTGGTCACCTCATTAATAAAATTCCCGCAGAAGTCATGTGAACAGACAATACCTGTAACTCAGAGTTCAGTCCCTTGACGAATAGACGAATCCTCTCTTACTTAGTAGTCACCAGTTGTGTAGAATATATAGACAAAGCATGGAACTTAGCCTCATAAGCAGCCACAGACATACCACTTTGCTCCAAAGCCATGAACTCATCCTTCTTACGATCTCTCAAGGTCTAGGGTACATACTTTTCCAGAAACAGAGCATGAAACTGGATCGAAGTGAGTGGGGTAAAACTGACGATCTGCATTCCACATATACCCTTCATCACTGCTTAGCCTCACCCTGAAGCTAGAAGGTCACGAACTCTACCCCATGTTAGTGTACAATACCTATCTTATGCAGCCTCTCCTAACAATCCAAGATGAATTCATAGGCGTCCTCACTTTCAGAACAAAGAAACACATGCGACTTTAGTTTCAAAAACATAGTCAACATCTCATGCTAATTACCAGTTATCACAGTACCCAATAGGAGATGGAAAAAGGCATCAGTTCCTACAGCTCAACCCTCCTTGGGAACAGTAACAACAATAGCGGGGTTGGTGGGAGTTTGAGTTGTTTGCACTGCAGGAATAACTCCAAGACCGACCAATCCCTTCAGAAAACTTATAATTTATTGAGCTAATACTGGGTCAAAGGGAGGAATACTTGTAGCTTCTGCATGTGCAGCCCCCTCTGGTCCAACCTCCTCTTTCTCCTCGATTTCCAAATTCTCTTCTACCACTTCATGATGTATGGGATGAACCTCATCTCTAGGAGAATTCCCAGCCGGTGCTCCACCGCTAGTGGGTGCTACCCTTCCTCCGCCTCTGCCTCTTGCTTTTCCTCTACCCCTGCCTCGACCATAGCCTCTTGCGGTGGATTCCTCAGTTGGCTCATTGACAGGAGCTACGGGCCTGACACCATTGGAGTGAGTGTTAACCATCTGGGACAGAAGAAGGAAGAATATTAGATACCAATTTGGATCGCCAGATACCAATTGGAATCAAGTCATAGAACGAAAGAGTAGAAACAAAGAGATTTCCTAAAGTTCTATAGCCATAACTACAGCCCAACTAAGAAATTTAACCAAATACTATGCATGTATAGCTACATAACCAGGTTTAAATAACTAAATAATTAATACGGAGTTTCCATAAACTCCGAAAGTTCAACTAACATCTAACGACTAATGCGGAAATAACCCCTAGAACCTGAAAGCCATTGTACCAAAACAGCTAAAGTTCAACAAGTCTAAGAAAAATTGGTACAACCCCAACCAACATAAGAAATAACTAAATAGTCTAAGTTCGAAAAGAATGGACTAAACAAAATGAAGGACTCCAGGGAAACCTGAAAGAACTGGCTCACCCTTGAAATTCGGTCTCGATCACTGATCTCCTAGCTGAGGTCTATCAATATCCACCTGAAGATTGCCCGTACTCAACAAAGAATGAGCAAGTGCAGTATCAGTACACACGCGGCTATTCTAGTAAGCGAAACATATATAAGCAGTCACAACATTGTAAACATGACATGTACAAAATATATACACATATACCGGTTATCATTTCAAGAGCAATGTACAATTCCACATTCCCATTAACAAGTAAATACGACAATTCAATAGTCCTCTCATGGAACCATACCCAAACTGTTAGTGTGCTGGAACGTGACACCCGATTCAATGTATGTGCCAGTACGTGACACCCGATTTAATATATGTGCCAGTACGTGACACCCGATCCCAATTAGTGTGTAAGAACATGACACATGATCCATTCAACATACCACTATCACAATCATAATGTACATTCTCATAATCATACAATAAAATGTTGATTCATGGCATACAATCGTTCTTTCATACTCATTTACATTAGGTTTGATCAATATTTCTACATTTACATACATACATGCATTACAATGAAGCGAATACCAACATATATCACACCAACATGAAATCAAACCATCACCTACCTCGAAACAAATCTTGAATCCCCGTAAAGCACTTGAATCTTCCCTTTCCGGATTCTTTCCGCTTGTTCGTGGTCTAAAAACATACAATTAACACAAGGATCAATAAACGAGGCCTAATTACCTAGATTACAATCAACATTATCAATCCTAGGCCAAACCTAAGATCCCAATACCCAAATTAAGGGTTTTCCCACCATTAGCTTCCGATCAAAACCTTCCCCCAATGATAATTACCCAAGAATCTAAAATCTACGGATCAAAAAATGGATTAGGGGAGTAAAAACCTTACCATTTGCGCTAGAAGAGGTGGAAAACCTTCATGAAATAGCTTCGGGTCGTTTCTTAGCTCTCAAGAATGAAACTTGCAGAAAAATAATGTTTTTGGGATTTTAATCCAGACTTAAGTCGCGCCTGGGCCGCTACGGCGGACCCCGTCCCGCCACAATAGCCCTACCCTGGCGGCTTTCACGGAGACAGAACGTCGGATTTAGAGTTTCAAACCCCCATTTCACAACACACCTCCAGCCCATGGCATTCAAAAGCTATATGTTCACGCTAAGAACAATTTTGAGAGTTCTACTTGCTCGAATTCGATTTTGATTTCGTAAAGTCGTACGAGTTCCTTAGAATCTTAGCTATCTACTCATGTGATCATAATCATAATTAGATCTCTAATTAATTACCATATTTCCCTAGACCTCACATGACTCATATTTCGTTCGAATCTGGACTAGGCTGGGAATTTCCAAGTTTCTACTCAAAAGTTTTCTGGCCCAAATTCTTTCCCCCTTGGTTTTTTCCCTAACAACGGGATCAGGTCGTTACACTGGCCATGTACAATTTTCTTTGGCCATTTAGCATTGCCCATATGAAATGATGTTAGAAAGCATTCTTTTAATAGTATCAAGGAATTTGACCTGGAACTTTGAGCTTGTAAATTATCTGCCATCTTTTATAGAATTAAATAATCTCATTGATTCTTAAGTTCTTATATAATTGACCATACTTTATACCAATTGTCATTAAGCGCATAATTATTTATTGCATTGTCTAATCACTTCTTTAATGCGTTTAACATTTATAATATTGGACCAGTGCTGGAACGGATAAGCATGTCTAGTTATTATTAGAAATAACATTTATGAGTTATGATAGAAATTGGCTATAAAAATTAGATTTTAATTTTTTTTTAATGATTTCTTAACTTAAAAATATGATAATGATCTATTTGACAACTTTTAAGTTGGTTTTCATAAATATGAGTATTAGAATCAACTTATAAAGAAAAAACTAAATGATCAAAATAAAAAAAGAATTAAAAAAAGAATATGAATATTAATATGCTATTATTAATTACTACGTGTTATTTTTTGCCTAAGACGTCTATATTATAAGAAATGACTTTCTTAATTTAAGACACTACAAAAGGTACATTATCAATAGTATTTATTTAAAACGTCTAAGTCTCAAAATTATATTATTATTTTTCTAAAAGAAAAACACACACGATGTATGAACGATTCATTAATCATTTTCAGAATCGATATCTACTTCAATTACAAAGTATATTGTATATTACTGAGAATCCCAGGGAGTAACGTATTAATTTTGTAGTCTTATACAGGCTCTATATTATGTCAACTTGATAACATATGAATCATTACTCATATTTGTTATTAATATGCCATCTAAGTATATAATTTTATTGATTATTATGTTTAAATAAATTTAAGCGACTTATTTGCATATTTTAAAATATAATCTAATACTATGTTAATAACAACAATCAAAACTCGAAACACTTTAGAGATGATAGATATCAAAATATTATAAAAATCATATAGTTCAGTAGTATCGACCCTATTTAATACCAATCCAACAGATTCGTGGATTAATTATCATCTCCCTAAACGCTTATGTGGCAAATTGAGTGTATTTCACTCTCCTTGAGAGAGTGAGCACCAAAATCAAATAGTAAACTTTTATTTTTAATATTTCTTTTCAGAAATACTTGTATTAATAATTATTCTTTTTTTGTTTATTTGTTTCTTTCTTCTTTATTACAACATAGACCAAATTCCACCACTCACCATCTCTAAATAGCCACCGCCACTATTTTCTCCATCGTCGCCGTCACTACCATCTCCACATAATTGAAAATGAAATTTTAGTATTCCTCTTGATTCTTGACTTTTTATTTTTCAACTTGTGCATGAAATTAGAAAATTTTGAGAATCAATTCCTTATTGATATTATTTGAGTTGTTAATCATCACTTTACATGTCAACCCACAAGACCGATTGGGTTGGAAATTCATATCTTGATTATTCGATGCCTCAATTTGGCAAAAAAAAATTCAAACCTAGAAAGAATTTTGGGTTTTCGATCAAACCCACATGTGATTTTTAGAATGAAATTGGAAAGATCAATGTCGCATTGTTATGTATACATAGACTCAATTTGAGAAATTTAACAGATACATCCATAAATATTATCTAGTATCAATCAAATAGTGTATGAAACATATATAAATCGAATTTTTTTCTAGTCTTTTCCTCTTCAAAACTGTCATTACTATCGCCTATTGACGATAGCAACTAGCTGAGTTATTTTGTGATGAGATGGTGTGACGCATATTTTTAAATGAGTTCAGATCTAATGATTTCGAAAGATAGCTAGAAATTTCCTTTTGCTATCATAAGTCGTCAAATTGTTTATAGTTCTGCCAAAAAGATATGAATTAATTTATGAGAAAATGTAAAGAAAGAAAAGAAGTATTAATAATTGAGGTTTTCTGATATGTCAAAAGATTTAGGACTTGGTAATGTTGGTGGTAGGAAGTGGGTGGTGCCATAGGTTGATTGGTGGAGTTTTATGTTTGCAGTGAAGGAAAAAAATGGTGAAAAGACTTTTGGTGTTGGAAGGGAAGATGAAAATATAGGGGAGAAAGGTAAAGAATAATAGTTTTTTAAGAAATTCGCGTGTCAAACGCGTGAGTTTCACCCGTCAATATAAATGTGGTTGTTGCTTTTTAAGGGTGCAATAATTTCATTTTTAAACAGTTTAGGAAGGGTGATGAGACACCCTTAAAGTTGAACTGTGTAATTGAAAATCTGGTAATAGATTGAGGGGGCAATTTGGCTATTTTCTCTTAATATGAATTTGTATTTGAATAAATTTATACTACACATTTAAATAATCTTATAAGTATAATTTAAAAATATTTCAATAAAGTCAAACAAAATTCAAAACACTTTATATGATGAATATAATAGAAATCATAAAATTTATATGTATCAATTCTAATTAATTTTTGTAATAATAACTTAGCAAAAATATTTTTTTATAATTTTAATTTATTATTTAATAATTATATTTTAATAAATTCAGTTATAGATAAACTTAATTAGAAGTGAAAGTGTAATTATAGTACATGAAATGTAAATAAAAATAGGGTGTATCTAAAATTGAGTCATAATGGAAAAAAAATACTTGTATATAGAGAATTTGACATTAAATCAAATAAATGATAAAAATTTTTGTGATCTTAAGAATTGTTTTATATTAATGAAACTTCATTAGATACCTGAAGTGAATATTTTTTTTAGTTTCATTTTATAGGATGAATTTAACCAATTCGAATTTTGTATATAATTATTTATTTTTACCATATTATTTTATTATTAAAAGAGCCACAAGAAAAATCAAGAAGTAGAGGTAAAATGACAAAAAGAAAGTATCATAATAAATGCTCATACAATTTAGAAAATAACAAAAGGTTAATTTTATTTTGAAACTATTCCGGCCAAATTATGGCCAACTTTTTTCTTGGATTGAAATGATT
The DNA here is from genome assembly GCA_029582545.1 of Solanum lignicaule. Taxonomy (NCBI): domain Eukaryota; kingdom Viridiplantae; phylum Streptophyta; class Magnoliopsida; order Solanales; family Solanaceae; genus Solanum; species Solanum lignicaule. Next base: position 13,141 of record JAJOOF010007199.1, on the reverse strand, counting down.
GAAAATAGAAGGAAAACAATAAATCAAAGCCACTCTTGTCACACCCTCTTAAAACTCAAAAAAACTTTAATTATTATAATAACACCCACAACATGTTAATGATAATACTCAAAACACTTATGAATCAAAGAAAAATGTCACATAACTTCAATTTCCTTAACATCTTTCTTAAGTTTGTCACTTTAGGAATAGTAATTGTCAAAACACCATCTTTCATCTCAGCCTTAATTTCATCAACCTTAGCATCTTCAGGAAACACAATGCTATTATTGTAGTAACCATAACTTCTTGATGACCAAAACTCATCATCTCATCCTTCTTCTTCCTTCTCTTCTTTGTGTTCACCTTTTATTGTCAAAATTCTATCCTCAACCATAATCTTTAGGTCCTCCTTGCCTAGCCCTGGCACGTCGTAACGGATTTTGTAATTCTTATCATCCTCCTTGTACCTTCCCAGTAATTGAGAGGGATTCAAGTTAAGGTTATCAAATATCTTGTTGATATACTCTGTGGCTTGTAATAATGCATTTCCAAGTCCTATTGGTAAATTTAAGAGTTATAAATCTTGTGGTGCTAAAAATATCATCGGAATTTTAAAAATAAAATAAAATTTAGTCTTAAAATATTGTACTAAAAGTATACACAAGTCTTATGGTGTTAAAACTAAAAATATCACCTCAACTTTTGTATATATTCAAATATTTTGGTTTAAGCAAAGTTGGACCCATATGCATAGTATAGGATGCAGGATGCACATGCGCCTGTTAACTTCTATATATATATATTTATTGAGAAACTGACATAAACTAAATATATTTAATAGCAACCCATAAAAAATATGAAATGGTGCTATGTACCAGTTGTACAAGCTAATAGATCCACCCAAAATCATAAATGCACATTACCAAGGAGGGATATCGACTCCAAGCTAAAACATACTAAAAACATCATTTCATAAAACATGCATGAATGCATATAAAAATATGAGAATTACTAAGACACACGAATCCAAAAGAATGATCCATGAGGAGCTAATACCTCAAGCTAGAATAGGAACATAGGGAAAGAGATGAGGATATCAGAACATCATATCGGCCTCAGCCTCCCAATTAGCACCATCAACCATTTGAATTCTCCTTAACACCTTTACGAATGCAACTTCCTTGTTCCTCAACTTTTGAACTTGCCAGTCCAAAATCTCAATCGAAACTTCTTCATATGAAAGGCTTTCCTTTATACCAATATTATCTAATGGTACAATAGATATCAGATCTCCAACACACTTCTTCAATAAGGACACATAGAACACCGGATGCACTGATGATAAATCAGAGGGCAAGTCTAATTCATAAGCCACCTTGCCTATCCGCCTTAACACTTGATAAGGACCAACATAACGGGGACTAAGCTTCCCTTTCTTACCAAACCTCATGACACCCTTCATAGGTGAAATCTTCAAGTCATCAACATCAAACTCAAGATCCCTTCTTCTAACATCGACATAGGATTTTTGTTGACTTTGAGCCATTTTCAACATTTCTTTAATAAACTGAACCTTTTCCATAGCCTCATGAACCAACTCTAGCCCTATCAAGCAACCTCACCAACTTCAAACCAACTCATAGGAGATCTAAACCTTTTACCATAAAGAGCCTCAAATAGTATCATACCAATACTTGAATGATAGCTATTATTATATGCAAAGTCAATCAAAGGCAAATGATCACCCCGATTACCCTTGAAGTCAATCACACAAGCTCTCAACATATCTTCCAAAGTTTGGCTAGTACGCTCTGCTTGCCCATCGGTTTGAGGATGAAAAGTTGTACTAAGCTTGACACGGGTACCAAGAGCCTTTTGGAAAGACTTTCAAAATTAAGAAGTAAATTAGGTGCCACGATCCCAGATAATGGATAGGGGCACTCCATACAACCTAACCATTTCCTTTAGATATAACTTAGCATAATCTTCCACCGAATAAGAAACCTTGATAGGAATGAAATGAGCCGATTGCTTCATACGATCCAAAATAACCCAAATCGAGTCATGTTGCCACCCGGTGTGGGGTAAACCAACAATAAATTCCATATTCAAATCTTCCCACTTTTAAGCCTCCTGACTTTTGATGCTCAACTTTAACTTGTTGAAAATTAGGACACTTTGCCACAAATTTCTCAATATCCTTCTTCATCCCATTCCACCAATAGACCTCCCACAAGTCACGATACATCTTGGTGGCTCTCGGGTGAATGGAATACCGAGAACTATGAGCTTCTGATAAACTTTTCTCCCTCAAATCATCAACATTAGGAATACACAAACGACCTTGATATCGAAGCACACCATCTCCCCCTTGGGAGAAAGCCTCAATAAACTTCTTAAGCACTACTTTCTTCAACTCAACCAAAATTGGATCAAAACTTTTGCTTGGCTTTCACATCTAACACAAAAGACGATGCCGAACCATTTTGAACAACAACACCACCCTCACCGAAATCTATCAAACGAACACCTAGCTGAGCTACTCTATGAACATACAAACCAATTCTTTTTTATCATATTCAACATGTGAAACACTACTCATCAACAACTGACTTAAGGCATCAACCACCACATTGGCTTTGTCTGGGTGATAAACGACACTCATATCATAGTTCATCAAGAGTTCTAGCCATCTACATTGGCGTAGATTTAGATCCTTTTGCTTGAACACGTATTTCAAACTTTTGTGGTCGGTAAATCATCAACATGGACACGTATTTCTTGAACATTCATGCATATAGTAACATGAGAATGACTAAGACACATGAATCTAAAGGGATGAACCATGACATGCTAAATACCTTAAACTAGAGAAGGAATTGAGGGAAAGAGATGAGGATATCGAGACATCATATTGATGTCAGCCTCCAAAGTCGAACCCTCAACCATTTGATTCCTCCACAACACTTTTACGGATGCCACCTCCTTGTTTCTTAACTGTCAAACTTGCCGGTCTATAATCTCAATCGGAACTCCTCATAAGAAAGGCTTTCCTTTATACCAAGATTCTCTAATGGTACTATAGATTTTGGATTTTCAACAGACTTCTTCAATAAGGACACATGGAATACCGAATGTACTGATGCTAAATCATTAGGCAAATCAAGTTCATAAGTAATTTTACCAATACATCTCAAAATATAATATGGGCCTACATGTCAGGGACTAAGCTTCACTTTCATTTCAAACCTTATTACACCCTTCATAGGTGAAAATTTCAAGTACACCCAATCCTCAACATCAAACTCAAGATCCCTTCTTCTAACATTTGCATAGGCTTTTTGTCGACTTTGAGCTGTTTTCAACCCTTCTCTAATAAGTTGAACCTTTTCCATAGCCTCATGAACCAGCTCAGGACCTATCAAAGTAAACTCACCAAATTCAAACCGACCTATAAGAGATCTATACGTCATACCATAAAAATCCTCAAATGGAGCCATACAACACTTGAATGATAGCTATTATTACATGCAAAATCAATCAAAGGCAAATGATCATCCCAACTACCCTTGAAGTAAATCACACAAGCTCTCAAAATATCTTCCTAGATACTCGTAGTAGGTGTTAGGGTAACTCGGGTGATGCTTCCTCTTATCTGGACTATGAAGAGCCAAAGTTGAAGTTTGATCTTGATTATGAACTAGAGTCTGACACTGATTGTGAGTTCCCACTATCATCCCCTGAAGCTTTTCCCCACATTCGACTGGGGATAAACCAGGTGTTATGGGTAAGGACACAGTCAGCGACTCCGGAACCATTATAATTTTCCTAGACTGTGTCTGAGTTCGGGGTTTAGTGAGTAAATTCATAAGGGAATGTATCATTAATCTCAATTCCATCCTCAAATTTGATCATAGCTTTCTTATCTAATCTGGACAAATGGTCATCAACTTGATTTTCCATCCCTTTTCTATCTTTCACCTCAAACTCGAACTCTTGCAACAAAAGCACCCATCTAATTAACCTTGGTTTTGCATCCTTTTTAGCCATCAGACACCTCAATGCAGAATGGTCAGTATGCACTATGACCTTAGAACCAAGCAAGTAGGACCTAAATTTTTCGAATGCGAAAAATACAGCAAGGATTTCCTATTCAGTCACCATATAGTTCTTTTGAGCCACATTCATAACTTTGCTGGCATAGTAAATTGGATGAAGAATCTTCTCTCGCCTCTGTCCTAATACTACCCCAAGCACCACCCCGCTCGCATCACACATAACTTCAAACGATTGTCCCCAATCTGGTGAAATAATAATAGGTGCGGAAGTTAACTTAGCTTTCAACTCTCCAAATGCTCTCAGACAAGCATCATAAAAATTGAACTTACACTCCTTTTTGAGTAGTTTGCACAATGGGTGTGCAATTTTTGAGAAATCTTTTATGAACCTCTGGTAGAAACCTGCATGCCCAAGAAAACTCTGAACACCTTTTACAGAGATGGGTGGTGGAAGATTTTCGGTTACCTCAACTTTGGCTCTATCAACCTCAATACCTTTTTGCAAAATCCGATGACCCAGAACTATACCCTAATTCACCATGAAGTGGTACTTTTCCCAATTGAGCACAAGATTGCACTATTCATATCGTTTCAGTACCTCGGCCAGATGCATCAAACAACCATCAAACGAGTCACCTACCACAGAAAAATCATCCATAAATACCTCAATAGTGTCCTCCACCATATCTGAAAATATCGACATCATATAATGTTGGAAGGTCGTTAAAGCATTAGATAACCCAAATGGCATCATTTTAAAGGCGAAAGTCCTATAAGGATAAGTGAAGGTGGTTTTCTCTTGGTCCTCTGAAGCTATGGAGATTTGATTGTAGCCCGAATACCCATCAGAAAACAATACCAACCCTTACCAGCGAGACGATCCAACATCTTATCCATGAACGACATAAGGAAGTGGTCTTTCTCTGTCCATGCATTTAGCTTGCGGTAGTCCATACACATTCTCCAACCAGTCACCGGCCTCATTGGAACAAGCTCATTTTTAGCATTTGGAACCACGGTGATTCCCCCTTTCTTGGGCACACACTGAACAGGACAAACCCAACTACTATCAGCAATGGGATATATGACTCCAGCATCCAACCACTTAGTGGTCTCCTTTTTCACAACCTCTTGCATAAGAGGATTCAGTCTTCTTTGGTGCTCAAGTATGGCTTACTGTCCGGCATGAGTTGGATTTTGTGAGAAAAAATGCCCTGTGGAATACCAATAATGTCTGCAATGGTCCATCCAATAGCCCTCTTGAACCTTTTCAAAATAGAAACCAAGGCCTCAACTTGCTCCTCGCTCAGATCAACAACAATGATTACCGGTAAAGTACTATCTCTCCCCGAGAATACATATCTCAAGTGTAATGGTAGAGCCTTGAGGCTCTTCCACAAACGGTTTTGCAGGTGGGGATTCGCGATTCTTCATATCTAACTCCAATCTTTTTGGTTTGGAACGGAATTCGAACCTATCAAGTGCGGCAACCAATTCATCATAGTCTTCAATACCATTACCATCAAAATTCATCATTACCGCTGCCAGTGCATCAACACCCAACCCTTCTTCAATAGAAACTTTAGAACCTCTTTCCACAATATTATTCACGACCTACACCGACTAAAGATCACTTTCCTGCTTCATAGACCTACATATGTTAATAGTTACCTCCTCATTATTCAGTCAGAATTTCATCTGCCCTCTCTCAATATCAACCAAAGCATGCCCAATAGCAAGGAATAGTCTCTCTAAGATGATGGGAACCTCAAAATCAACCTCACAATCAAGGATCACAAAATCTGCCAGAAAAATTAACGACTCCACTTTCACAAGGACATCTTGGAGAACACCAATAGGCTTCTTCACAGTTTTATCGGCCATGAGTAGACACATCGCAGTCTATTTTGGAGCCCCTAACCACAACTTCTTGTAGATAGACAATGGCATCAAATTCATGCTAGCACCTAAGTCGCACAAAGCTTTCGCAAAGAGTAACATCTCAACCGTAGGTCGAACTATGGTATGTAGGTCACCCTCTGTGGCTCGACACTTAGAAAACTTCATCAGGTATTGGAACCTTCAACTCCCAGAACATCATCGACGGATGTGCAGAACGGACCGTGGGTTGACCTACGGTCCATTGTCTGCCCCGTGGTTCCACACTTGGTTAGACTTCCATGATGTTCCACCTAGGATGCATCACCTACGGTCCGTGGACTGGACTACGATATATCCTGGCACTCTGTGGACTGAACACTGGAACTCAACTCCCAGATCAGGACCTACGACTGCCCATCCACGACCCGTCGTTGACCTACGGTCTGTGGGTGGCTCCGTTGGTGGCCACTTCTGCACTTTTCAACTCGCATCTTTATCAACCGCATCCAAGCCTATTTCTTGCAAGAATTATACACAATATATTATTCCTAATAACAAAATAGCCCAAAACACTCACAAACTCTAAGTGAAACGCATCAAAAATACCGTAAACTCACGGTATATCAGCTCGCCAATCCAATCGGCGCCTCGCCAAAGCCCCTCCCCCATCGACTAGTAGTTTGCTTCTTAGGAGTGAGCTATTGTAAATTTAGGCGAGCCAAGGGCTCACTTGGCGAGTCGCCAAGTGCCCTTCGGCGAGCTCGAGCGTGAGGGTTTGCAGATTTTAAGTTAGGCTGTTAAAGGTCTTTTAATAATTACTTCAATCCTAAACTACGTCGTTTTACCCTTAATACAAAGGCCTATATAAGCATTCTACTCTCAAATTTCCCCAAACTTAAGTCATTCTTCTAAGAACCCAAAAGAATTACAAAACTCTTCTAAAATATTCTCTCTCTAGAAACTTGAAGAAGAAGGAGAAGATTCAACCTAGGGTTTCAAGCCAAGGTGTCAATTTCTCCATTGTAGGCTAGAATTTGGAGTCAAGGTATGGTAGCTTTCATCCATGGATTCCTTTCATCCATTGAGTTCTCTCAAAATCTCCAATTTCAAAAAAGAAGAAATTCCCAATATTTAGGGTTTTCTTCAATTACTTTGGGTTCTTTTCAAACTTGATTTAAATGATTGAATTGAGTTAGATTAAGCACGAATTGATGATTTCCTATGGTTTTTATGATGTTTCCCCATTAACCCATGAAATTCTCATATTTCTCAATTGTGATGATATGATATGGGTCTTTGTTGATGAAAGAGGAATTTGATGAATTTATGCATGAAGCGATAGTATCACATGAATTATAATGAAATCCATGTCTAATGCTTGAATTCTAGATGTGATGATTGAAAGTAGGCTTTGAACCTTGAAAGGGAAAAGTATGAGATTATGCATGTTTTTATGAAAATACTTTAAAGATGCTTTGAGAGTAAAGTATCAATGATTATGATGATGATGTGTTGTGAAAGGATATTCTCACTAAAACAAAAATTAGCATGATGTGAAAGGTATTCTCACATAATAAGGATTCTTAGGTTGAAAGGCTTTCTCACCTAATTGAATCAAAGAATAAAAGTGATCATGGACGGTGAAAGGTTTTCTCACGCATGATCTAAGGAGCTATCTTAATAAAACTAGCTTGAATTGGTTGTCCAAGTTCACATTTTCATGAGTAAGGAAGTCAAGTAAGAAATGACTATTATGTGCGAATTTATGCTTAGCACCTAGTGTATATTGAATATGAGATGGAAGCTCTCACGTTAGTAGAGTCCGGGTTTCCAAAGTAATCTCATGAGATGAAAGCCCTCACGTTAGTAGAGTTCGGGTTTCTAGTAGAAATATCATTATCCCATAACTATGTGCCCACATAGGTTGATTAGCTAGTGGATCCACTTAAGCTAGATGTTCTAGGTTCTACCTTAGGCAAGTAGAACCGCCCTTTTCGGTGTGGGAGACAACGGGGGATCATGTTACAGCTCACATGGTCTCTTGTCGGTTAAGGCTATTTCCCACAACAAGATTAATAATGAACTAAGGCAATGCTTTAAGAAGTATCTCGTAAGTGTTCAAAGGTTTTAAAGATGATGTTATGAATTATGTTTTCCAACTCTCTCTCTCTTATGATGTTTTAGCTTGTTAAATTGCATGTCATGAAATGAAATGTCCCTTTTAGCATGTTTTAAATGTTTATCCATGGCTATCATACTTGGTACATTGTTTGCTACTAACACATACTCTTGCTTACATTTTCCCCAAATGTAGGGTCCGATATTCAGGGTGTTCAATTTCGTGGCTAGTAGGTGATTTGATTGAATCTCGAACTTTGGTGAGTCCTCATGCTTCGAGGACGAAATTTTTATTGTTTAGTTTCTTTCATGTATTTCTATTTTGGACATGAGGTATGGGCTAGGCCCAATTTCATTCTAATGTATTAGATGGATTTAATGAGATAAGTGTATTAGACTTCCGCTTTATTTTTATAAAAATGTTTGGACTTGGACTATTTTTACTCTTATTGTTCTATTTCTTATGTTATGAGTACTAAGTCGCTTGTATGGAGTCCTTCAGGGTTCTATATGCCATGTTACATCTAGGGGGTACCCTTGGGTCGTGACAAGTGCTTGACGGGCCGTTAAGGCCTCCTTGATGCCAATTCGGTAGTTTTTAGTCAGATACTTTTGGGTCTTTTCCCCAATTATTTTAACTTAATACTATGCCATTTTTCCTTCTACCCAAATCCCTATTTAATGAATTTAAACCCCAAAATCACCCAAACTCAATTCATTCTCTTGAATTCTCAAAAGAGGATCAAGTTCCTCCTATCAAATATTTCTCTCTCTAGAAGTTGAAGAATAAAGCTAGGGTTTGAAGATCAGGCCTCATAATCCTCCATTTCTTCCAAGCTTTTGGCATCAAGGTATGATAGTTTTCATCCATAGAGTCCTTTCCTCCATGGAGTTCCCAAATTCTATAATTTTGTAAAGTTAGATTCCCCAATCAAGTTGGGGTTTTCTTCAATTATCATAGGTTCTTTCCAATGTTGGTTCAATTGATTGTTTTATGTCTTTTTATTCATGAATTGAAGTAATTTCATGTTTTTAAGATGAATCCCCATGAACCCATGTTTTATAATCCATGATGTTATAATGTGGGTGTTGAACTATGAAAGATGAATTTATGAAAATATGCATGCCTTTCTCTTTATGAAATTGATGTAAATGAATTTGAAGATGCTTTTATTTTGAAAATATGATGAAGCTTATGAATTCTTGAAAAAAATGCATGCTCAAGAAAGTATTTTTTATGACTCAAGTAATCTTATAGATGGGAGTGTCTATATGTTCTATGAAGCTTGGCCACATGACATGCATGACATCTAGATTTGCCCTCAATGCTTTTTGGGCTATTTTCCTTAATTAGGTCTTGATTAGTATGGTATCTGGATATGTCATCAATGATTACAGAGAATGATTTCAAAATTATTTTCATTAGTATTAGGGGAATTTATAGCATGAAGTGAATAACTATGGGACTTAAAATCTATTATGAAAAGATCATGGATGGTGAAAGGTTTTCTCACGCATGGTCTAAGGAGTTATCTTAATATGACTTTAGCTTGGATTGGTTACTTAATTGTGAATTTCCATGGATCATGAGACAAGTCAAGATTAATAACTACTTCGTGGGATTTATGCTTAGCACCGAGAGGATATTGAGATGGAAGCTCTCACGAGTTGAGATCGGGTTTCTACTAGCAATCTCCGTATCTCTTACTTATGTGCCCCAATAGGATGATTGTCTTGATAGACATTAGCTAGTGGATCCACTTTAGCTCAGATTCATGGTTCTACCTTGGCAAGTAGGACAACCCTTTTCGGTGTGGGAGACACCGGGGTTCCATGTTATAACTCAGATGCTCTCTATGTCGGTTAAGTCTACTTCCCACAACAATAATGAACTAAGGTTACTTCAAGAAATATCTCACATGTGTTCAAAGGCAGTTTTACTTGTAGTGATCATGAATTCGTTTTATGTTTTCTAACCCTCTTATCTTATGTTTGACATTTGTCTTTGCATATCACGAAAATGTTTTTTTACCATGATTTCATGATTTTATGCATTGCTATCATACTTGGTGCATGTTTGTACTAACGCATACTTTTGCCTACATTTTCCTAAATGTAGGGAGCGACCTTATAGATTTGCATTTCTGTGGGTAGGGATCTCGTATAGAAGATTGATGATTGGTGTGTCCTCATATTCCAAGGACCAAGCCTTTACTTCACTATGTCTTTACTTTCAGTTTTGGAACTTGATGTACGGCTACGTCCCGATCATTTCTTATGTACTAGATGGCTTTGAGACGATGTTTAGACTTTCGCTTTTCTCTATAAAACTTTTATATGTTAAAACTGTCTTTTAAATCTTTTAAAACTCTATGATCTTGTATAATGCATGCTAAGTGGCTTGTCTGGGGCCTCTCGGAGTCTTTTATGCCATGTCACGTCTAGGGTATACTTTGGGTCATGACAAACTTGGTATTCAGAGCACAAGGTTTAGAAAGGTCCTAGGATGTCTCATAAGCCACATCGAGTAGAGTTATGTTCATGAGTTTGAAGTGTGCCACATTTATGAATGAGAGGCTATAAGATGTTTAGGAAGTTCCACTTTTTTCATTACTCTAAAGTCGTGTGATAGAGTGTAACTCTAAGTGTCTTTCTCTCCTAACCCTTATTTATGCTTTTAAGAATATGCCTCCATGAAGGAATCCCGTGAGAAGGAATAGGAATATTCGTGAAAATGTGAGAGAAGAGATTCCCCAAGTACCGGTCAACCCTTTGGCCGAGCAAGTGACTAATGATGAGTTTCAAGTCGCATTTCATGTGTTGGCCCAAGCTATGATGGCTCAAGAAAATAGAGAGGTTGTGGCTCTCGTGAACCCAAGGGTGGGTACATCAGAAACAAGGGTGAGGGACTTTATTAGAATGAATCCTCTGGAATATCATGGGTCTAAAGTTCAGGAAGATCCTCAAGAGTTCATTGATGAAGTGTATAGGGCGTTGATAATCATAGGAGTGACGCTGGTGGAAAAGGTAGAATTGGCCATTTATCAACTTAAGGGTGTTGCTACAGTTTGGTTCAACTAATGGAAAGAAGACAGGGCGGTAAATGAGGGTCCTCTTGATTGGGAGAAATTTAAGGTTGCTCTTTTTGATAGGTTCTTTCCCCTTGAGATGAGAGAGGCAAATGTACTTGAGTTCATTAACTTTCGCTAAGGAGATATGAGTGTGAAATAGTATGCTTTGAAATTCACACAACTATCAAAATATGTCCAATTATGGTTGCCAAAGGGCAAGGATGAGTAAGTTTGTGTCTGGTGCGTCCGTCTTAGTGTCAAGGAATGCCTAACCTCCATGCTTGTTAAGGAGATGAATTTCTCCCGTTTGATGGTTCATGCACAACAAATAGAAGAAGAAAAGCTTAAGGGGAAAATTAGGGATTCAAAGAGGGCAAGAAGGGATGATGGTGATTCTTCGCCTTCAAGGTCTGATGGAGGTTATTTTTCTCAAGGTAAGGGTTCTAGGGAGCAAATATGGCCCAAATGTCAGGAGTGTGGGATAAGACACAAGGGTGAGTGTCTAGCTGGTTCAAAAACGTGTTTTGGGTGTGGAAAAAGTGCTCACAAGATAAGAGATTGCCAAATTTTTACTTCTAAGGGAAGGGATGGTAGGCAATATCAAACTCGACAAGATCATGAGGGTTCCCCGGATGCGGTAATTGGTAAGTTAAGGTCTTTTAGCTTGTGGTTATACATTGCAAGATATTGAGTGTTTCGTTGGATATGGTAAGTCTCCATGTATGGTGATTTTGTTGGAGGTAGTCCTTGAATTCCTTGTGGAAACTTCTTAAGAGTTTACTTGTGTCAATGGTTTAGTGGTTGTTAAGACTTTGGTGTTATGTTTGGGATTGAGGGAGATGGATTTGAAAAGACTAGTAGGGTTTTCTCCCAAGGGGAAGATAGTGTGCTTCATGGTTGGTGTGTGAGTAGAACTATGTTTATTTTGGAAGAGTTCCTTGTTATGGTTTGGTGGGTGAAACTTTAGAGGCGATGTGACTTCTTAGTATCCATATCTCTTTCCTTTACCTTCGAGTCTAGCTTGAGGTCTTAGCCCCTCATGGATCACTCTTTATGACTCGTGTGTTTTAGTCATTCTCATGTTTCCTCATGCATGTATGTTCATGAAAAACTTGATTTTGAGGAGAAAATGATCTAGCTTGATTGATTTCTTCATGCTTATGTGCATTTGAGTATGAGTTGCATATAGACCTTATGAAAATATGTTTTGAATATGCTTTAGCTTAAAAGTGAAATTTCCTCCTCGGATATATGCATTTATGTGATTGCATTCATGTTGGGCTGCTAGGTCTAGTTCCTATCTTCCTTATGATGTTTTGAATATGTTTTGTCTTAGAGTTGAGGTTCATCCTCGGTTATGTGCATTTTGATAAAGTTGCATTAATAATGTCATGTAACACTTAAATTTCTCATATTATGCCTTCAAGGCCATGGTCACAATACATTCCATAATTAAACACCTCCACCATAAGTGGATCAAACCAAGCAAGAACAATTTTTATCCATAATATGAGATTAAGCCAACTTACCATCCTCCAAAGCCATAATCAACAACACTCAAGTCCCAACCATTTTTCTTACCACAAGAGAATTCATCCATAACTTGCCCATAAGGCCACAACTTTCAATTCATCCATACATCATCAATTCATCATAGATAGATGTAGAAAATCATAAGAGTCACTAATACAATCCAATCCAAACACAATATTCATAAACTTTGAATCATAAGCAAAAGACCCACTTCATAAGCAAATTTAGGAATTTAGGGAAAAACATGGGTTCTTCAAGGAATTCCATACGAAAAAATCTTAAAAACAATAATCAAACATTAAATCATCAATATAATGGCTTAGGAAACGTTTTGCCAATGAACCCATGCATAGATTAGAATTTGAGATTTTTGTTCTTTGAAACACTTTTGATTGGACTCCTTGAAAGAAAGATTGATCAAGGATCAAGGGTCACCATACCTTTGTTAAGATTCCCCAAGAAAATTGATGAAGAAACCACCTTCAAACCAAGCCCTAG
>JAJOOF010007198.1:0-19786 GCA_029582545.1 Solanum lignicaule | reverse complement strand
TCTTAGGAGCTTTTTCCGTCAATCATGGAAATGACCCTATGCTACAAACTAAGGAATTTAAGACATTATTGATAAGTCCATTTTTTTGACAATTTGAGTCACTTAGCAATTAATAACTATTCCTCTGCTGGAATTGTAGGCATCAAATTAGTTAACTAAATAAACTACTATCTTATTAATATGAAATTTTCTAGTGTTAATTTGGAATTTAATCGAGCCCATCATGGAGAAGTGGTAGTGAATGGAAAAAAGAAAACAAGGCAAATAAAATATTTATTCAAGCAATGAGATCTTTTCATTTGATCATTTTATTAAAGCAAATTAAAACAACAAAATATACATGATGGAAGTTACAAGTACATGTCACTAAATCAACAAATTCGTTAGCCTTTTCTCTCTGTTTTTTAAGTAATAAATTTCCTTCTGTAGAAAATTAATTTCACAGAATTTTAAAAAATAGTATTGATTAATGAATCAATTAGAAGAAGAATGCGGCAGCGACTGCAGCAGCAAAAACAGAGGAGACAGCCTTCAATGTAGTTGCGCCACTGGCGTCGGCGGCGGGTGCCTCAGCAGGTGTAGCAGCGGCGGGAGCGGTAGAGGTAGTGGGTGTGGTAGCAGTTTCGCTGTCGGGAGATGGTGGTGATGCGGGTTCCTCTTCAGGAGTTTCCGCACTTGAAGCTGGAGAAGAGGAAGAAGGTACAGAACCGGAATTTGAAGATTTAGGAGATGATGCTGATGGGGATGACGATGATGATGATGGGGTACTTGCCTTAGGAGATGAGTCAGAGGATGATGGGGTGGTGGCTGCGGCAGCGGGTGCATTGGCACTACTGCTGTTTGGTGAAGCTGCTGCTGGAGTAGATGTGGATGGTGATGATGCGGGTGATGTTGCTGATGTGGATGGTGATGTTGCGGGGGATGTTGATGGCGAAGTTGCTGATGGGGTTGAAGACGGGGATGCAGCAGGGGAGCTGCTTGGGGAATTATCTGCCGAAGCAAATCCAGCAATGGCAACAAATACCAGAGCCAAAACAATAACTTGACGAGCCATTTTTACTTTTTTTTGGGTATTTTTTTCCTTTTTAGTTTTTTTTTTTTTGATGGAAAAAGTTTGAAAGAATAATGATCCTTCAAGATTTGCAGTAGTTTTTAAAAGAGAAAAAACTGTGCAAATTAATAAGGATGAGGACAATGAAGAAGTTGAAGGGAATGAGTTATATAGGACACAAGGAGTTACAGGTGTTGGGCCAATTTCCATCTGCAAAGAAAAAAAAAACGAACGGTAAACTGTAAAGATATTGACCAAGCACCACAAAAATTCATGGGTGCACTTTATCTGCTCCTCCGTTCTCCATGGCGAGTCATCAATTCAAAGTTGTGAGCAATTTATGTGCTTTTCCGATACTTTATCTATTTCTGTTTGTTTGTTTTAAGTACATTTTTCATATATTTAATAAAATGTTAGCTCTCAATTACTTTTAGTGATTCTTTAGTGGAAAATCCTAGTGTCATCCTTGATATACAATTAATAATAACCAACAAACATATAAAAATAATGAAAAGGCAAAAATAACGCTATTTATTGCCAAAGTTTTCATTTGAATTAATAAGTATTATAATATGGTTAAGAAAATTAAATTATAGTCAAACTTGTAAATACCTTCCATAATTTTTAATTTATTTATTTTGGGGTTAACCTTCCATAATTTATTTATTTTGTGGTTGTTGCTAAAAAATGTTTTTATTTTTATTTTTAGAAGAACTTTCAAAAAAACTTTTAAGAAAAGTACTTTTGGAACAAATATTTGTGTTTGGTTAATTCATTTGAAAAGTTCTTTGATAAATAAATTGTGTTTGACTAAATTTTTTAATCAATATTTTTGAGAGTCAAATTACGTAAAATAACAAGTATCAATGCACTTTTAATATTAATATTATTTTAAATATCTATTATAAAAAAATAAATTAATATTTCTTATTCAATTAAAATGTACATATTCAATTTTTCAATCAATATTATACATAGATGAAAATAAATAAATTAAATATTGATATATCATTGACATGATGATTTAAATATAATAAAAAATATCAAGCAAAATAAATTTTAAAATAACTTATACGAAAAACTCATCATAAAAAATAAAAATAAATATAAGTGATATATTTGTAAATATTTAAATATGACAAGGATATTTTGGGTTTGAATAAATAATTTTTTGCTTTTGCTTTTTTTTTAAGAAACATAAATTCTTAGTTTCTTTCTGATAGTAGGAAAACTCTTTCTACTTCATTTTAAAAAAAGTTTTACTAGTTAGTTAAACACCTTATTTTTTCAAAATATATACTTTTTACTCAAAATAAGTGATTTTGGTCCTCTAACAACAATGTCAAACATACTCATAATTGTCATATTCCGTAAATCAAATTACAACTTATACAATAATGTTTCTTAATATTTTCCAAGGGAAAATTAAAGATATTTATTTGTTATTAATTTGTCCTCAAAAATTATGATTTTAAGTTATTTTTTTAATACTTTTTATCTTTATGGTTAACCTTCCATTTTGGGGGGTGGGGGGATGCCCATCCATAATTCATAGTACATATTTTAATGGTCATATTGTGTAAATCCAATTGACAACTTATACAATAATGTTTATTGAGTCACATTATTTATCGAATTTTTTTATTTTGTGTGTCACATAACCAATATTATTTATGAGGCTATTTTATTGCTTGACAAATGGACATAATTACTTATCTTTTTTGCAATTTTATGAAACGATGACTGATCAATAAAAAGATGAAATTTCAAAAATATTTCTTCCATTTCATTATATGAAAATATCAATCACTACATTTAGAGCAATAAGATATATAATATAAATATTCATCCTAATGTTCTTTTATGACTTATGCTTTTGCAAAAACAACACGCATCTCTTCATTAGCTTTGAATCTGCATAAAATTAATCAAAATAAATGTCATAAATAAAGTGATACCAACCTAACAAAAAAAAAGTTAGTAAAATAAAATTATACCTTAAATTCTTGAGCAGAAACGTGACCTCCCTGACATTTTTTCATACAGTCACTATAGCAATCCCCGTTAGCCCTACCTTTACTTGCACAATGAATAAAGCATTTTGCTGAGCAAGACATTTTTTCCTCACCAACAGCTTCAACATTTGTTAAAACATTCACAATTAAAAAAATTGTCAATATTACTTTTGTGAAGTTCATCATTTCTAATATTATTTTTTCCTCAATGGAATATTATTTTCTTTTGTGTCTTAGGTACTTGATGAAAGAAAAACAGTGCTATTTATAATCAAAATTTCAACTATAATTTAAGACATATTAGACTATAATTAATCACATAAAACATTTAGATTAATAATATCAAACTTATAGTCAATAATATAATTTGGCTGTAATATTTATTATAGTCAAACTATTAATATATAATAATTTACTACGTAATTTTCTTACACTATATATTTTGATTTTCATATTATGTAAATTTAACTAACAACTCAAAAACATTAATTAATGAAATAAAAACATTTAAATTATAATCAATAGATTATAGTCAAACTATTAATAAATATAATATATAATTTATTAGTCATATTATGAAAATTTAACTAACAACACATAAAAAATAATTAATCAGATAAAGCATTTAGATTATAGTCAATAATGCAGTTTGACTATAATATAGATTATAGTCAAATTCTTAATAAATATGATATATAATTTAGTACTTTTTTTTTAGTATATATTTTGATTGTCATATTATGTAAATTTAACTAATAACTCATTAACAAAAATGTCTCACTTAACTTTATCACAATGGAAAGACAGTTATTTCTGTATAATAACTGCAATTAATTTCTCCCTCGACAAAGTTATCGTTTTAAATTTTTAATTATAAAGTCCAGAACATAAAATATTACAATATTTAGTTACTTGAATTAAAAAATATCAGAAAAACTAATTCAAATTTAATTGATCGTATTCTCTTATTATATAAGTGTGACAATTAAATAACTAGAGTTGTCAAAAAGAGTCAACCCAACTCAACCCGACCCAAGACTCACGGGTCAAAGAATTTGATGTGCTAGGCGGCCTTGTCCTTCATTTGGAAGGCTCGAAAATACTCATCTCAACCCAATCCTAGAAGGGTTGCGAGCTGAGGCCGGCTAGCCCTTTTTTTTTTCATTTCAAACTTGAAATTCTATAACATCAAGAAAATGATAGGATTTTCAAATAAAATATGACAAACAAAGGTGTTCTTTCAATAACACTAGCAAAAAATCTAGTTGATTAACATGTCTTAAATTGTCTTAGAATTTTACCCATGAAATTTGAAACTTATGTTGTTTTTGTAGGGAGCCATACAGTGGCTTTATTGCATTTCCTTAAATAATTTATGTTGTTCAGACTGTTCAAAAGTATTGTCATTTCTGACTATTTTGAAAATTTTGACACACACCTGTCAACATTTTTAAAAAGTCTAGGTAATATACCAATAATATCTCTTTAAGGAAAGTTATTCTCGGGCCTCAAAAGTTTTATTTTTAATTCTTTTGATTTTCTAATTCATATATATAGGTGTTTGGAGAGTGAAGTTAATTATCAATCCCCTATATGTAGTAGATGTAAGAAACGCATGGGTACAATATCATAGCAAATACCACAATATCGAAAATCATTCCAGCTTCTTACTATGTAATCAAATATGTAAGAAACACATGACAAGTTCCAAACTCAGTTTTGCAAATAAGTGAGGAGGAGCTAAACAGTGGCGATTACAAAATATGGGAATATCATAATCACTTGCCCAGATTTATAACAGCTTCCATTAATGAGCTAAATCATCCACTCTTGATACCATAACTGAATCCACATAAGAAACAATTTGGATCTCTAACACTCCAACCGCAAAGCTAAAAGATTTGCAATGATCAAGTTAAATTACAGATCTTCAATTTGGGGATGACCATGCAAGCATACAAAAAATCAAGAACAGATGAAAAGCTTCATGATGGAATATCAAGAATCTATCCAAGCCCAGACATTAAAACTATGCATAGATTCCCTCATAACTTATACATGTTAGTTTCTAAGTTCCAAACCAAACACCTATTAATTTTATACATAGTAGAATACTGCCACCAAACATAGTATAACTTACTTCCTAGCCACCTACCAAACAACCCCTAAGGAAGGAAAGAAAACACAAGTGAGAGGGATTGCATAAAAGGCTATTCTTCTGGGACAACACTTGGAAGTACACTGGAAGATACAACCATTATAAAAGAAGAAACTATACGTCTTGGACATCAAGCAATTGTGTTAGTTGAAAATTGAGAAAAAAATACTTCTGCTGCACATGGCAAAACATATTACTAGCACCTGGAAATATTATATGGGTAAATGTGGAATCTCCAATATAGTTGTATCCTACGTGACCAAGTAGGCCAAGGCCTATGACCAAGAACAAGCATTACAAGATCCTTAAGGAGGTTGAGGTTTCGGAGAGATCTTCTTGTTTTTTTTTTTGATATCTTCTCCGGCCTAGACTGAACGTCACAATAATTAAAGTCGGGCCATTCTAAGCATCTCAAGCCTCAATACATTCAATAACAACACCCTTTGTTCAGAACTGGCTCAATGAAATGCCGATTATAAGTTGAAATACGAATCAAGGAAAACCAGGAACAATGGGTGAAAAGAAACTAATCAACTTAAGAAAAGAGATGCCCTCTTACAGGTTCACAATATGGGTGACAACTCAATCAGCCGACCTACTTAGCTCATAATGCTTGCCACAGGACTAGCTCAAGCAACCTAGGTCCAGATTAAGGTGAATAAGCTCCATACAAAGTTGGACCCTAAACCATGAGAGAATCTCAGGAAACTTGTATGACAAAAATTATAGCAATGGATGGGAAAGTAGCTCTTCTCTTAAAGGAAGATTTCCTAGGATATAAGGGAATCATAGGTAAAGGCACAAGGATCTTATCAAGCAAACAGAGGGCACAAATAAATCATCAAGATCAAATCAGGTAGTATCAAGAGTTCAAGTGCCTTAATCTAATTCTGCGCCTCACAGTAGTTTCGCCTAGTTTTTATCCCATTGTTTCAATATTTGAATTAATTGGAACATGGAAGGCCTGCTCTCACATAAATGGCATAGGAAATATGGTTTTACATGTAGAGACAGATATATACCCACATACTCGCAAATGAAAAGAAAACTATAACACATTTACGCATTATTATTGTTTATTTAGTTAGAATGATGTCACCTTCGGGAATTGTTTTTAAGGATCAAAACCTCGAGTTAGACCACAAATGGTGCCCAATCATAAGGGAACTTGCCATTAAAACAAAATCTATTCCATTTTCTTTCCTCCAAAATGTGAGGCATATTACACAAATATTTATTTTTTCAGAAAACAATAAATAAAACAGTAATCCAGCAGTTGTACCTTTTCCCATATTAATTTTTTTTTATAAAAATAGAGTCTGGGCTAGTTCGCAAACACGTCAACTATTATGCGGTGTACCTATATCTTCCACACATAGCAGTAACTCTGTCCACCAAGGCTTTAGGATAGGAAGAATCTGACGAGTTATCTTTGTATTTACTGGGATTTGAAGCATGATCGAACTTAGATCACACTCTTGGGTATGCAAATTATTCTTTACTGGCTATATCAACTACACACATATGCTCTTAGAGATTCAATTTGGAAATATTATTGGAAGTTGGGAGATGGAGTAGAGCACACACATTCTTTACAGCCATAAAAAGCAAAATCCATACTGTAATTTACCAAGGAAACTCTCAACACATTAGGACATCGAAGAAGAATGGAACAGTGAAGCATTTAAAAGAACAGTAATTAAAAGGCTGAAATCAACCAAAAGCAATTAATGATATGAAACTCTTCAAATCACCAAAGAAAGAGGTGAGATGTTAAGGTAACAGAGAAGATGTCAAAGCAAATTATAAGCCCTGGAAAATAAATTATTAAGAAAATCAAGTGTAGCTTCTTTTTGACCTATTACTATCAGTTCTTCAGAGTTCAGATCATTGTAGATAATAACAACAACAAGCTATCGATCCGTTCTTCAGAGTTCAGATAATTGTAAATAACAGCAACAACTAGCTATAGATGTGGACGAGATTTCTCAAGAGTTCTTCAGAATTGCCCTAAAAGCTTCTAAGATGTTAGACTGCAACACTTTCACAAAGCCTGACCAGTAAATCCCAAACATACATCTCTACTCGGGAGGGAAAAAGGTTCATTATTCCTAAAACATGATTTAGCAGTCGAAATTTTGAAACATTTTCAACCCAAAATGGTGATGGACATGGGAAAAGGACTATCTTTCAGTCAGAAACAATTAACATTATGCCGGAAAGGGACATCAAATTTCACCTATGCCTTTGTCTTCCTCCTCAAGCACTTCCTTAGCTTCTTCAACTTGTGCTTATTCATCTTCTTCTTCCTCTTTTTCTTCACACTATCCGCCCATATCTTCAGTGAATCTTCTTCTACGACGACGCCTCCATCATTCTCAGATTTAATTACCCCAATTTGAGAAATGGGGTTTAGGAAAAGCCCGAAAGAGAAACTTGGGTAAACCAGTGAGCAAGCGGAAACATTCTGATTTGAATCCTTTGTTTCGCATTGGAGACAAAAGGGTATTTGATTTCGTCTGCTACAAGAAGGATGAGCCAAGATTGGTGGCTGAGGAGGGGTAGAACTGAGGATTGCCGGTTCGGATTTATTAAGATTAGTGATGATTCTTGTTGTGGCAGATTGAAATTGGTTCTTCAGAGCTTTCCGAAGAATTGAAGCCATATGGAGTAACAATTCAAGAACCACCAAAAGAGAACGAAAAAATAACAGAGAATTGCATCCGCTAGGGTTTTGCCAAAAAGGAAGACGTAAAAGTTTCAAAAATAAATAAATGCCCCCATGCAGGATCGAACTACAGACCTTCAGTTTACAAGACTGACGCTCCACCACTGAGCTATACGGGCTGTGTTCTTTGCAATGAAAAAGAAATTATTTATTCAATGAATTAAATAAATACCGTTCCTCTTCTCTCATGTTAAAAATTATAACAATTTAGTTGGTGGGATAAGAATAATAATTTTGATCATAAGACTATTATAAGGTGAATTTGGTAATATGTGTTACCTAGTCCTACGATTATTTTATATAATCGTGGAATAAGTTATTCCATATAAAAGGTGAAATAAAATAATCTCATAGAATATCCTTGTCTATCTCATCCCACCAACTAAACGACCCTTAAAAAAGGTAAACAAAAGAGGATACTCGAGTCATATTCACTATGAATTAAGTTTTTCCACCTCTCATATTTAACAACACCAAACAACATGATTTGATTCATTTAGATGATAAATTAAGGTTAGAATGCCAAATAGTTAACACACTTAATTAAGTGATACTAAAAGTTAATGTAAATATCAAACGAGTTTATTACATCTTCTTCCTGTATAAGCCTAAATAAGACGATTTGTTATGGCTTGTAATTAAGCCAGGCCATAAAGTGAAGGTAACAGAATTTCAACATGTGATTTGTGGTCACTTATTACAAATTGGGCTTATACAACAAATAAAAATAAAAATGTCACACAATAATATACCCAGGTTTACTACAAATTGAATTTAATTACAATGTATGAATACAAATTTATTCATGCACTGGTTTAAAATTTCTGTAAGCTATAACTGCGTAAAAAGGATCAGATGAAGCTGATAACAACCCAATCAACTGCATTATTTTACTCAGAGGTGATTTATTTTCTTGATCATCATTACTTGGTAATTTACGAATCACTTCTGGCTCTGTAAATCCCTTAATACATTGAAAATATTGTACCACAAGTTGCACTCTTCCGTACCCTGTACTGTCCCTCCATGCACTAATTGCTTTATCGTAGAACAATCTGTTACTGAAACTTACAATAAACACTCCTCCAGGTCTTAGAATTCGAAATACTTCTGCAAAAACCTGAAATTTAATAGTAACATTGTATTATAGGGATTATTAACACAATAATCAACATAGAAACTAAACATTATGTTCTTAATGCAAAATTTAATACTAATCTATCTAGTTAACCTTATCACTATATCTTTGGATTTTGTGTGGCTTATAACCAACCACACATTTTGCAACAATGTTTATGTGGTTGTGGTGACACTTGATTCTATCCTTCTCTTCCAAATCATTCAATCTTTATCATCTAATTAAGGGATCATTTACATCAGACACCTTAAACAAAAGATTAATCACAATCTAATTAAGTGGTCATTAATTTAGGGTAATTACTGACCTTCTCAGGCTGTTGAAGATACTGCACACTAACAGTACATAAAACAGCATCAAAACTGCAATTTTCAAACTCAAGTTTCTCATTTTCATTCAAATCCTTCACAAAAAAATAATCCAATTTGGGATTTTTTGCTAGCTCTTGGGCATTAAGTCCATGACCTACCACCTTTTTGTACTTCACTTCTTGTGGTAAATGACTCACCCATGAGCTCATAAGGTCAAGAATCTCAAATTCAGGCCTCAAACATTTCCTATAAAAACAGAGGAGTCAAATGTGCAGGGCACGTTAAATTGGACTGAATTAATCAATAACATATGTCTACGTTTGAACGTGTTATAATTTTATATTTTGACACTCTTACCTGTAAAGATTCGTTAAATTGGAAATGAAACGATCATCGACGTGTGTGACGAATCTTGGATAGGCATAAAATTCCCTGTCTGGTAAAATGTTAAGTTTGGTTCTTCCTTGTTGAGTAAGTACCATGCGTTTGATTTTTCCTGCTGTTGATTTCGTAGAATTGTTGTTATCTTCATTATTATAGGCTTTTGGAATTATTATTGAGGGCTGTGTTTTTAATTTGGATGGAAGAGGAAACAAGTGTAAGTTTGAGGATTCCCATGTTTTGGGATGGAAATTTGGAGCTATGGTGAGAAACATGTCTAATTGACTTTGATGAACACACAGATCAATTTATCATTTTTATTTGGGCTTTGAAATTGTTCAAATTAACTTTTTTGGCCCATAGGTAATTGGACTGGTAGCCCACGTCCGTCAAGACTGCAGGGCTGAAATCACAGTCAAAATTTAAAAGTTTAACTTTCAAAATATGCCATGTAAATTAGAATTCTAGTATTTTCCTTTTATATTGACAAAATTCTTCTTCTTTTTTATTTTGTAGAATTTGTTTCTTTTATATTGAAAAAATTCTCTTCCTTTTTGGAATTTAAATAATAATATCACACATTTTCTTAGTATGTTGTATATTTGATTGGTGAAGTAGATCGAGTCAATAAAATAATTTAAACGGTATCTTATTATTTTTTATAAAATTAAGTTTAAAATAAAAAATATATTTTTGAAATATTTATTGAAAAAAATTATTTAAATTGCTTAGGTGACCTTTTAAGTGAAATATCAATAGTTGAATGACTTTGAAAATAAAATAAAATTATGTAACCTTTTAAGTGAGTTACTAATCTGCGACTTTTGAGTTATAAAATAAAATTAAGTAACGAAATCATTCAGTCAACAGAAGAAGAAAGTCCATACTAGAATTGTACAAATAATCTTTGATATGATGTAGATAAGATAGTATTAATTACCAACTTATCTAGGCATGGACTATAGGCATATATAACTAAATGATCATTGCTACTTAACAGAAGAAGAAAGTCCATACAAGAATGGTACAGATAATCTTTGATCTGATGTAGATAAGATAGTTTTAATTACCAACCTATCTAGGCATGGACATAGGCATATATAACTAAATGATCACTGCTACTTTAGATTATGCGACTTTTAAGTTATAAAATAAAACATACATCTTATTTAGCTTAAACATAAAACTTACTTTAGCTTAAAGATAAAATTTCCATCTTATTTAACTTAGGGATAAGGGTCTGAAAAATACCCCAACTTTGGTCGGATTTGCTGTTGCGATACTAAACTTTCATGAGGACCTATTACCTCCCTAGACTATTTAATACCGTATTTTAAACATATATATTTGCCACGTGGATATAAAAAATAATGCAAAATTATAAATAGTAATGTGTCCATGTGGACACATATATACCTTTAAAATACACTATTAAATAGTTCAGGGGGTAAAAAATACGGTACTAAATAGTCTAGGGAGGTAATAGGTCCTTATGAAAGTTTAGTATCGCAACAGCAAATCCGACCAAAGTTGGGGTTTTTTCAGACTCTTATCCCTTTAACTTAAAAATAAAAGTTTCATCTTATTTAGTTTAAAAATAAAACTTCTATCTTATTTAGCTTAAAAATAAATCTTTAATATCGAGTTTATTAAAGTAAAAGAAAATTTATTATTAAAGTTATCTACATTTTAATTGATATATAAAATATAATTTTTAAATGAGAAATAAACTAATTAATTAAAAATATGTAATTTAGTGGAGTGAACATTTTAAGAGAAATCAAAATATAAATAAACATAAGAATTAGGCAAATAAATTTAATTTATAATATATTCATAAATAAAAATTGTATTTATAAAATGTAATTTTTCAATAGAAAAATATATTATCACATAAACAATGAATGATTAAGGTTGTGAATGTTATTATAAATGTTGTTAAAAATTAGTATGTTAATATATGAATGTAAAAGTGAGGTATAAAAGAAAGTTTAAGAGGGGGGGGGGTATTTTTATTATTTTACATACTTTATCCCAGACAAGTTATCTTGGGGTTACTGCCACCTCCAGTGAGGAATAACTTATCTCACGACTAATTGTTAATCCTGAGATAAGTTATCTGAGCCTTTGCAACCAAACAATAATTAAAGGCTACTCAAAAGTTGTCCCAGGATTAAGTCCTTTTATCCATCACATCAAACGATTCCCAAGTGAAATAACAATAGTTGAATGACTTTGAAAATAAAATAAAATTAGGTAACTTTTTAAGTAAGCTACTTCAAATTATAGGGCTGTTAGTTATAAAACAAAATTAGCAATTTTATAAGTGAATCATTCAAAGTTGAGTCAACAGGAAAAAGAATAATTAAGGTTGTGAATGTTATTATAAATGTTGTAATTAAACATAAACTATTAATTAAAAATATGTAATTTAGTTTTTCCATCACGCTAAGGGTATATATTATGTTGATTCTATTTCAGATATGGGAAAATATTCAAATCCAACATATTTGGGGCTCCAACCATTGTTTCATGTGACTTGGAGCTGAACACATCTGTCCTCCAAAATGAAGGAAAATTGTTCCAAAACCTGTCAAAAATATTCTTGGGAAACATTCTTTGTTGCTTCTCACTGATTTTGACCGTCACAAAAGATTTCGAAGCATTGAAATGTCCCTCATCAATAAATTTAAGTGTACACCACATTTTTTTACTCATCTTGATAATTAAGTTGTGTGTCTCATTAATGGAGTCATGGAGAGGAAATCAATTCATTCTCTTTTTCAAACAAGCTAAACAGGTCCGTCCAATTCGTCATCTATATACATATATACGTATATAATTAAGTATACATAACTTTATTTGAATTTGAATTTGCAGTTTAGCTTTAGTATGTTGATGAGTGTGTTGGAGATGGAACCACTTGGTTTGGAGTTATTAAAAAATTTATGAAAGGTTTTGTCTCCATTCCAATTAATCTTCCGTGGACACACCATGGCAAGGCCATCAAGGTACTGATAATTTTTCTTACATAATTATTAATTAAAAGTCTCGAGTTTGAATGTATGATTCTTTGTGGTGAGTGCAGGATCGTATCCACATTGAAACAAATACTAAAAGAAAAGGAGTACTCTTTTAATGAGATAATGTTATTGAAAGGAAAATTAAGTGATGTGGAAAAAGTGAGCATTGTACTAGACCTTCTTTTTGCAGGTTTTGAAACAACCTCTGGACTTTTGTCTCTACTAGCTAGTTTATTTTCTTGCTAAATCATCACAAGCTCTTCAAAAATTGAAGGTAAAAATAACTCCTCAATCATCAAACTAATTTAACATTTGTAAAATTATATCATTACTAATTACTTCTCTAATTAATTTATTATATGATCAGGATGAACACCGCGCATTAAGGAGAAAGAAAAAGGAGGGGGAACCTTTAAATTGGGAAGATTATAAGCAAATGGAATTCACCATGATGATAATCAATTAAATCTTCTACTTTTTCAATTCAACCAATATGGTAATTCTCTGTATGTTTTCATTTGTATTATAGAAAAATAAAACTCTCATTATAATTCAGGTCATAAATGAAACTCTACGTTGTGGAAATTTGGTGAAGTTTGTACTCAGGGAAGCTATTAAGGATGTAGACTTCAAAGGTTTGTTAACTACAAATCATCAAATAACTCTCTTTTTAAAACCCTGACAAATTCTTATTTTCATCACAAGTTTTTGATAATCTTCATGTCAATGAACTTCCTTCATATTGGTAATTTCAGTCATATATAAAACTGTCATAAGTATTCCGTTATGTTATTTTTATTTTTGTATAGTGTAAAGTATATATCGTTTAATTTTTTTTTGAGCTCGAGTTCCAGGATATCATATTCCAGCAGGATGGAAAATACTCCCTATATTTTCTTCGATGCATCTTGATCCATTGTTGTATGAAAATCCATCGGAGTTTAACCCTTGGAGATGGACCGTAAGTTTACCTTTTTCTGGTGAAACATATTAATTTCAACGGACGATATATAAATTAAGGATGATTTTTTGTTCGAAAAAAATATATTTCTATATATTTTACTATAATAATATTTAGTTAGACAATTTATTTTTCTCAAATTCAGGATCCAGCCACAAGCAAAAAGGTGACCCCATTTGGTGGTGGATTGAGGATGTGTCCTGGATCCAAGCTTGCCAAATCAGAAGCAGTTTTTTTCCTACATCATCTTGTCCTCAATTACAGGTATTTAATTAATACATAAAAGACTCAAATGTACGTTTAAATATATACCTCGTTATACTATCATTTTCGTTTGCCTTTATCTTTTTGTAAATTCTGATATTTTTTTATATATTAAATCATATGATAAAAACATTAATCATCTATTGTGTAGGTGGACAATGAAAGAAGATGAATATCCAATGTTGTGCCCATATATGGACTTCCCAAAAGGACTGATAATAGCTTTGGAGGCAGAAACAACTGATCTTTAAGAAGTGATGAATTTCTTTAAATATAAAGTTGTTGAATAAGAACTAAGATTGATAGCTAATCTATTAATCTTATAATATTAAAATAAATGTTGCAATGCTATATTGAACTTTTGATTTTTTTTCGCCTTTCGCACTTTTTCAAAAAGTCACTAGCATAATATGTGTGTCGATCATGTTATCACTCAAGGGTATAATAATGACATTTTGTATGATGATAATCAATTAAGTATAATAACTAATTGTGAAATATTCAATTAAAATGACATTTTGTACTAAGTAATCAATTTAGAATTTTTATTTTATTATTTAATTAAAAATCATACTTTTTCAAGAGAGTCATCACTTATCACTAAATGGTGTAATGATAGCATTTGATTTTTTTTAGGAGGGTATTAAAATTCTTGCAAAGGTTAAATGTATGTAACTGAAAATTTAATCAAAGTTCAAAGATTTTTTTAAATGTGAATAGGAGATTATGTGTATAATTATGAATCTTGAATACTCTACAACTATAAAATAAAATGTCATTAATTAATGCCATAATTATCTAGAGTATAGGATTACAAAGGAAAAGAAATAATTATATTAAATTAAATGATCATAAAAGGTCTATTATTTAATGATGTATATTATAATGTGAATATATAATTGTATTCATAACTTCATTTGGTACAACGTTAATTGTTTCCATAGATAGAGTCAAGTCAAATGTATTTTTTAAATTAAAAAAAGTCAAGATATATTACGATTTTGGAAATATAATCATATAATTTCTCCAACTTAATTTTGATGGGTTATATATAAATGATTGACAGGGCATGATAACTCCATACTCTAAACAAAATTGTTAGTACTAAATATTTCTTGTTTATCAAATCATCATCATGATTTTGCTCCTTCCTGTGATATTAGCCTTGTTATTTGGTACTGTAATTTTGGTCTTCATATTTCACCATTTATTTTTCTTAGTTTATAAACATGATACTAAAAGCTTACCTGGTGGGAACATGGGGTTTCCCTTTGTTGGAGAGGCATTTGGTTTTTTTTCCCCTCATAAATCATTCTCCATTGGTAACTTCTTGCAACAACGTTGCTCTAGGTATATATATTAAATTTTCAGTCTAAATTCTCTTATGTTGTCAATTTGATTTGTTTTGATGTGGAAATTGGGCATGCTGGATCAAATTTAATTAGAATGGACCATTTAACTAAAAAGGGTCAAATCAATCCGTAATCATGGAGGTATTATTGAGTCAAGATAGATTTAATAACGAAATAACCAATCCTTTTTCATTTTTGTTTTTTTCTTCAAAAAAAAGAAGAAGAGTGAAAGCTAGCTAGTGTATTTTGGTTAAATTATTATAATTTCGGATCTTCAATTTGATTTTATATGTACAGATTTGAATCGCCTTCTAATTCGTTAGATTATAGTACTTAAACATGTTTTGACCCAATAATTTAACGGGTCATTTTAGAATCAACTGGTTGGATATTTAGTTCATGACAAACGAGTCATAAGTCCGTTTAAACTTGGGCTTGGTTAGATGAATTTACGAAAAATAGATTTATTTTGCCACGTCTATGACTATGCTCAAGACTAAATGTTTTCTTGGTTGTATTTCAGATATGGAAAAGTGTTCAAATCCTATATTTTTGGGTCTCCAACTATAATTTCGTGTGACTTAGAGCTCAACAAATTTGTCCTTCAAAAAGAAGGCAAATTGTTCCAAAGCAGCTACCCAAAGCCAATTAGAGACATTCTTGGTAAGCACTCTTTGATGATTGTCACTGATGTTGAACGTCACAAAAAGTTGCGACGCATTGAAGTTGGCCTCATCAACAAATTCAGTTCCACATCGAATTTTCTCGGTGACATTGATAAATTGTGTATCTCATTAATGGAATCGTGGAGAGGAAATCAACTTATTCTCTTCTCAAAACAAGCTAAACAGGTCCGTACGTATAATAAAAATATAATTAACTTTCGTCTTATCAAACACACTCTTAGGGATAACGTTCTAATTAATGTGTAATTTGAATTTGTATTTGCAGTTTAGCTTTAATTTGATGTTGATGAATTTGTTGGACATGCAACCGGGAGAACCACTTGGTTTGCAGTTATTAGAAGATTTCCTCACATTTATGAAAGGATTTGTCTCCATTCCAATTAACCTTCCGTGGACACCCTATGCCAAGGCGGTCAAGGTACTTTTTCTTACACTATTTGGCACGAGGGCTCCTCCATCATTAATACAGAGATATCGAAAAAAATCTTGATAAAAAGTATTTTTGGGTTTAACGATTCTTTTTGCTTGCAGGCTCGTACGAGGATTTCATCCACGTTGAAACAAATACTAAATGAATGGAAAAATAGAAAAGACGTGCAAGTACAAAATGGGCAACAAAAAGGAGACCCTTTTGATGAGATTTTAGTGAAAGAAGACTTAATTAGTGATGTGGAGAAAGTAAGCATTTTACTTGATCTTTTGTTAGCAGGTTATGAAACAACCTCAGGACTTTTGTCCCTACTCGTCTATTTTCTTGCCCAATCACCACAAGCTCTTCAAACTTTGAAGGTAAAATCAAATATATGTCCAATTTTATAATTCTCTTCTAAATTATAAAATTAGACGTATACTTATTCTAGACTAATGATTTATCAGGATGAACACCTCGCAATAAGGAGAAAAAAAAAGGAGGGGGAACCCCTAAATTGGGAAGATTATAAGCAAATGGAATTCACCACTATGGTAATTCTTCAATCTTCTATTCTTTTCAATTCAACCTAATCAATTGGGCCGAACATGTAGACCTTGCATTTCTAGTGTACGTTTTCATTTGATGAACTAATTAAGTGAGTACTTTTTTTTAAACTTCCTCTTATATATTAGTATGAACTATTATCTATGGTTACTTTTTTTCTTTTTTTCTTTTTAATATCATTATAATTCAGGTTATAAATGAGACTCTACGTTGTGGAAACTTGGTTAAGTTTGTTCATAGGGAAGCTATCAAGGATGTAAAATTCAAAGGTTTGTGAACAAGAAATCATTAAAGAGCTTATATTATATTTTAGTGTAGATTAAATATGCATAATGCAATATTTCTTTTTATCATTGTGCTTGGATTCCAGGATATCATATTCCAGCGGGCTGGAAAGTGCTTCCTATTTTATCTGCAGTACATCTTGAACCATCGCTGCATGAAAATCCATCGGAGTTTAACCCTTGGAGATGGACCGTAAGTTTTCCTCATTTTGTTCCCATGAAAATTTTCTTAAACCAACTTTGAGCCTAATGTCACGGACTTAGACTTTCATAATGCTCCGTGCGGCACTTAATATGGCATGTCAGGACACTAAGCCTAATAAAATTTCAGGATCCAGCTACAAGCCATAAGGTGGTCCCATTCGGAGGTGGATCCCGGTTGTGTCCTGGGTCCGAGCTTGGTAAATTAGAAGCATCTTTCTTCCTACACTATCTTCTCCTCAATTACAGGTATTTAATATGGCAATCAGTAAAAATAAAATAAAATAACCTTTTACTATTATTTTAATGTATTTCTCGTTATACTATTCATCATCAGTTTTACCTTTATCGCTTGGATAATTTCTAGATTTGCCCTTATTTTAACGGGCTAGATATGATTAGGCTTTATTATCATTAATTTGGTCTCTAAACCTACTAGTTTGAATCTTGATATTTAAAAAAAATAATATTAAATCATATTTGATCATCTGATAAAATAATCATCATTTATTAATTATTTTGTAGGTGGACAATGAAAGAAGAAGAATATCCAATGTTGTACCCATATATGGACTTCCCAAAAGGATTGCTAATAGCTTTGGAGACAGAAACAAAAAATGTTAATTAAGTATAGGGTTTTTTTAAGGAAAAAGTTGTTGAATTAGTAAGATTGTTTAAATTTAACTAAACATTTATGATATTCATTTCTTCAATTGTTTGACAACTCTATGGAATCCTTTTCTAGCATAACGTTTGGTTACCATATTACTCCCTTTGTCCACTTTTAATTGTCATGTTGTGTTTTTCAAAAGTCAATTTAATTAATTTTCAAAGTTAAATTAGATGACAGTAATTCGATATTTCAAAAACAAAAAATTTAGATATTTAAAAATTATATGGAAACTACTATAAATTCCAATTTTTCTATATCGTAAAATGTTAGTCAAAATTATTATCATTTGACTCTAAAAAGAAATCGAAAGTCAATTTGACTAATTTTCAAAGTTAAATTAGATTACAGTAATTCGATATTTTAAACAAAAAATTTAGATATTTAAAAACTATATGGAAAGTACTATAAATTTCAAATTTTTCTATATCGTAAAATGTTAGTCAAACTTTTTATCATTTGACTCTAAAAAAAACTATAACAATTAGAAGTGGACGGAAGCCGTAAATAATATACGTACTCTATGGCCCCCCTTTTTTCTTATCTTATACTAGTATAAAGTAATAGCAGAAAGATGAGACATAAATATCTTGATAGGTGTATTTGTTCTTTTTTACAAAGTCCGTAGGCCATACAACATCAATTTCCAAAGTGCACTTTTACCAAAAAAAAAATAAAATCCAAAGTGCACTACTAGCAAATTAAATTTGAATTTTAATCCCGGAAGAGTTAAAAAGATTTTTTTTTAAAAAATAAAATAAAATTGTGGATAGAAAAAGAGGAAATGAGGGAAAGAATTACCACATAAGAAATCGAACTGATGAAAGTTTAATTATATAGTATTGCAAAATATGTCCAAGATAGAAATGACTTTGTAAGTTACTTGCAAAATTATTTAGATGTTAAAAATGGCAATAATATAAATAAGTTTTTCACTTATGAAATATTTTAATTTTCATTATACGTTATACTTTAGTCATTCACCCTTATAATGATTAAATTGTTTTGTATTAATCCCTGATTAGAAGAAGTTCTAACCTCAATAGAATAAATGATAATTATAAAGTTATAAATCATAGCAAATAGTAGAATAATTTGAACTTTTTTCCAGAAAATATTTCCACGCAAACCTACTCAGCTTCAAAACTAAATATAAATACAAAAGATTTTACTAAACGTAATAAAGGAATGAATGTCCAATGGACTACAAACATTTTATCTTACAAAAATGTTACAAGATTAAATCAATTATAATTGAGTGTTAAAAATTTATTAATAAATATATTTATTTATTTAATGTAAATATCAGTGTCAATTTTATGTGAGGAAAAAGGAAACGGGGATGTTCCGGAAAGATGCTTTGCTTATATACGTCTCCTCCGGAAATCTGTATACAAAGTTTGGACGTCACCCCTTACATTACATTACATTACTTTACTCTATTTTAGTGTTATCCGTTTCCCCCTTTCTCTATATTTCTGCTTTCTTCATACTTACGTTGCTCATCTTTGACTCTTTTCCAACTGTCTTAACTTCTCCGACTGCATAACTCTGCTCCGGCGCTTCTCTTCATCGGAAAATGTCTTA
>JAJOOF010007197.1:0-10172 GCA_029582545.1 Solanum lignicaule | reverse complement strand
TATTTATTTTTTAAGTCATGTGAAAGAGGAATAATTTAGTGAAGCGATTAATTCAAAATGGGTGTCTTTTGGGGATTTGAAGTTTCGAAACCTTAATATTAATTTTCAACAAATAAGCACATAATAGCAGTTAAATAGATAGGGAAAGAGAATTTGGGCCCAAGTCTGGATCTGTCCGCCTGGGCCAGTACTTGGGCCTATTTTCATTTTTTGGGCCTTCGGCCCAATTCTTGCCCATTCTTTGCACCTGTCCTAGACTAACAAGGAAAATATATTATTTCCTTTGGGCCTCGGGCCCAATTTTCCCACCTGTCCTAAATTCTAACAAGAATATTAATAAATAAAATGACGAGGGCTTAGGCCCAAAATAACAAAATACATCTCTTTGGAATTAAGAGTGGGCCTTTGGCCCAATTTTTTCACTTTCTCAATCTGTCGCGTATTCTTTCAATTTCGGGACCTGTTCGTCAATTTTAATGGTTGACTGACTCGGAAAGGGAGTTTGAGCCTTTATAGCTCTCCCGAAATGCAAGGGAAAATAGGAGTTCAAAAAGACTCGGACAGATTTACATGCAAAAAAAAAGGAGTAAAAATACAAATTAGAGCCTCGAAATAACACAAATAATAACATATTTAAGACAACTTATCAATTCAACTTTTGTGATAATATGTGGCAAAATAAACTCGACCAAACTAAACAACGTAGAACGCTAATGACCCAAATCCCATTAATAAACAAAGTAGCAGACATTCAAGTTACTGTATCATATAAGTGCAAAAATAATGAATCCTAATAATATTAGCAAATTGACTAATTAACCTACTGTGCAATGAGCATTACAAGTGATTAGCATCATAACCAAAAGGGTCCCAACGGCTTCCAAATCCCAAGAAAAAAATAAAATAAACCATGGAATATTATCTAAACCAAACAAAGCAAGATGCAAAAGAAACTAAGGCATGCTGGAAAATTACGATGCACATGACACGACATATGCCGGAAATAGCACGCTCACCCAATGTCCAAACTGGAATAAAAATTACACAAAAAACTAAACAAGAACTCGAAGCTAAAATTAGCTTATCAATACTAATAGCAGCGAAAGAAGTGATTTAAGATTTCAAAAATATGAAACAGTAAAAAAAAAAATTGAATGAGCTAAACGGAGAGGTGAAGGAACACTTGACTCTTCCTTGAGGTAAAACAAATACGGACAACACCATAGGACAACATGCTACTGCTACACCAACTGATTTTAGCTTTTTTAAAAAATATCTAAAGTCAACACGAAGTAACGACCCATGATGAATAATAAAGGAAGAAACACTTAAAAGAAGGAGCAGGTCAATACAAGTTTGATAACAGGTTCAAATCGGCAGATATAACGATGACAACAAAACAGACCGCTAAAGCCTTGCAACATCATGATTAATCATAAAAATGAAAAAATGAAAAAACTCAAACACAAACATATTTAAACTCAAACTAAACAGAAATCTTCAATCTTTGGCTCTGAAAAACAAAGATGATAATAGCTAGATTTAAATATTTGAAATATTTCGCTATGCAGAATACCCATCAAACAAACACAACACAGGGGAAACGAGAGGACGAGCACACAAGATTTCAAGTACACAAGAATCTGGACACACACGATGTCAAACAGAATGTAATAGCGAAGAATAAAAGGAATCGGTTTTACCTTTCTCGGGGCAGCGAAATGAGGCTACGAACTGAGGAGCAATGACTTTACCACCACACACAAATTTCGAGAGTTCCGATGAGCAGCGTGAATGTCTTGAAAAAAAGAAACTAGCTCCTGAATACGCCCTATAATGCTTGATTTCTTAAGTTTATATTTCCTTTTAAAAACCTATGTATCCCTATGTATCTTTTCTTTCTCTTGACTCCAAATTTCAACCAAAATCTCTTTCAAAAAAATTTCCCCTGTTCTCTGCCCAATTTTTTTTTCAACTCCTAAAAAATCCCCCCCCCCCCCCTCTTAACAAAATAGTAGTGGGTTATATAGATGGATGCTAGGGTTCCGACCTTGGAGGGAAATGGATAAAAAAAATTCCAATTCCAAGGGCCCGTTTTGAAAATTTGAACTTGAAAATCTTTCATCAATTAGGATAAGCACCCTTTTTCTGAGATCTTCAACCCCATTCCGGAAGGGGAAAGGGTGAATTGACGCCTCAGATCGGTTCCTATGTCCTTGGGCGCAACGTGGAGCGATCTCACAGCCCCAAGGACAAAGCATCGGCTAGGATCGCGGAAAGGCTGTACAAGAATCGTACCAGCCTGAGGACAGAGTCGTTGAGACTCTCTTTCCGTCTATTTGACGCCATCTGAAGTTGCTTTTGTCGCCTTTGGATTTTGTTGTTGAGGACGTCGTCAGCTTGCTGTGAATCGTTGGACTGCTGTTGTGTATAGCTGCTGCTAACGTCTGGGAATATTGGAAATTTTTGGGTTTTTTTAGAATTGGAAATGGGCCGGGTATGGGTTGAAAAAGTGGGCTGGGTTGTTTGAGGCAATAAGGGCTGCTGGAAACAAGTGGAAAGGCCCAAATTTTTGGTCCTTTTAAATGGGTTAGGGATAGAATTAGATTGGTTAGATTTCGGAGTTTAAGCAATAGCCAAATTTAGTTAAATTAACAAATTCGGCTAAAACCTAAATAAGACGAATTAATGTTAATTAATTAACGAGCTTCTTGATCTTAACGAAATAAAATAATTAACTTAATTGTAAACTAACGATTTAAAATTATAACCAAAACTTAAACTAAACTAATTTAATAAAATGCTTACTAAAATTAAAATCTTTTTGAAATGATTTTCAAAATGTTTATAAAATACGATAATTATATACAAAATTGTGTAAAATATATATATATTACTTAAGAATTATAAGGATGCTAAAATCAATTCAAAGTAGCCTAAAAAAAAATACTTTGAAATTTATAAAAAACCAATTATTTCAAATCGTTTAGAATTTAAGAAGCTCGTGAATTAAATCCTATTGGGGAGGGTCAAAATTGGGTGTCAACATTTAGTATTAGTATAATTAGTGATTAAATCTTCCTTTTCTCAATTATCGCCATTGTTTTCCTTCCCCGAAATAAAATACAATCCGTACCTTCTCTTATTGATTTAACTATGGTAATATTGATTCAACGGTATATTTACTGGTGCTAGTGTCTTGGGTATATAAATTTATATGGCGAGTATATATTAGAATATGTTAACTTTTCACTATTATGACTTATTGTGGGCTGCATATTTATTTCTTTCCTTTAATGTAGTCGTCCCGCTTTGGCTTGATTTTATTTTATTGTATTGATTTCTGCTAATTGATTCGTGTTGCTTTAATTAAATTGACAGATTCTTACTTGCTTTATTCTTGGTAAATTTGTGCTTGATTATGGTAGAAGTATTTTATTGATTGGTAATATTTCAGTTAAGAAAAATATATATTTTAATCAACTCCTTAATTATTATTTTTTTTCCATTATTGTATGTCCTCTCATATGCTATAAAAAGAGAAGTCCTCCTTTCATTATAGGGAGACTTTCCCACTCACGATTTTAAGACTTGAACAATCAGAAAAACTCATCTAAGAAATATTCTTTGTTCATAAAAAGAATTAGTCTCTTACAACATTCAAAGTGCTTTCTTCGCTGTGTTGCTGTTTCGATTGGATTGCTGCTAGTACTTCATTGCTGATAATATAATCTGCTCAACTGGTTAGTTTTCTCCGTTAGTTAATCTCTGTTTTGCATTAGAACTATTTAATTGTGCAATTCTCTATGAGGGTTTAAGGAAAGCATCCGGGTCAGTTTCGTTATTCCCTCTCTGTGTGACATTATTGTTGTTATGCTTACTTGTCCAAATGCTTGTTTGTCTACTTATAGCTAGATGTATAAAATAAATTTGTGTATGATGAACTTGTTCATAATTGGTATTCTTTTACTTATAGTATATTGCTTCATATGTTATATTTGTTTGTCTCTTACTTTAGCAGGTTCGAACTTGGGTTAAAGTTTGAAGAGTCAGAAGAGCTATTGGACAAGATCTAATTTTGTTCATAATATTTCTATTATTTTATTTACTATTTTGGGTTTGTAATAAATTTTATAGTAACGCTCTCTATATATAATAATAAAAAATATTTGGGGATCGTCTAAAGGGGGAGGGATCTACGTGCTGCTTGTTTATTTTATCATAACCTATTTGTGCTAGAAAGTATGTCTATACGATTGTTGATTCTGTGATTGTTCGCCTCTTAATAGCTCTATTTTAATCTAGCCTAAAAATAAAATCAACCTTTTGTCATTTATCACCTATTTAAGCTTTGTCTAATTATGCTTAAAATCAAACATGTTGAGATAATTTGACTGCTCATTGTAATCTATTTATATGATTTGCATATCCATCTTTTAATCCTAACAATGAATAATGTTTGTTCCTTGCATTATCTGGCTCACTAACCCCATTATATAATAAATAAATAAGCATTAATATTTTAACAACTTGTTCGTATCAGATTAGTTTTTTTTTTTTTACCATTTGTATTTAATTAAATTTTCAACAAGTTAATGGGTTAGAAATTCATGCATATAGGCTTAAATTTTAGTATTACCTACAAAGCATGTCTATAGGTTTTTAAATAGTTAGTTACCTTTATATAGAAATCACGCTCTTGAGTAAAATTAGAATTTATGTTGTCCGGTTATAATGTTTGTGTGATATAAATGTGTTTTGCCATTTAGATGACTGCCTGTAGGATTTTTAATAATCTAATAATTTTGAACAAATCAGTTGGTTTATTCTGTCAGCATGTTAACTTATTTAGAAGCCATGTCTTTAGGTTTTGATTAATTTCAGCATGTTCACTTAGATATCATGTCTATAGGCATTAACTAATAATATCAATGTTAATAAGTTTAAATAAAACAGCTTGTTAAAACCATACTCTGAAAACTTCAGCATGTTAAATAACTAAAATAAATAGGCTACATATTCTCTTCTAAGTGTTAATTAATTCCTGCATTTGTAATTAGGTTCTGCAATCTTAAAATTAATTCATAAACTATTTCAGCATGTTTTAAAACTAAAATTTGTTGTACATATTTGCTGCACGGTTAAATCAACCCTTCAATTAAAAAAATTTCTGCACACTATCTGGCCACTTAGAATTAATTATTTTCTGCATATTTTCTTAAAATCTGCTACCTGCTGCCCTGATTCTATCTACCCAAAAATAATTATTTTTGCGTCTACTAAACTGCTATTACATAAAATAATTCTCTGCATTAATAATAAATCTGCTACTGTTTTCTAAAATAAATTTCTGCATTTGTATGATCACTTTTCTGCTATATTTTAAAATCAAATAAATATAAGTCTGTTATGTCAGTAATTTTTGCCCCCTTTAAAATCATTTGATGTATTCTGTAATAAATTTCTGTCACCTTAAAAAATCAGTCTAAAAAGATTTTTGCACTTGCAACAACTTTCTGCTCCTCCTTTACTAAATAATTATATTGTTAATGTCTGTTTGTATGCGCACACACTTAGCATGAGACCTTCACTAATTATGTGTTGTTTGCAAGCATATTTAATTAAAACCTAGAGGCCAACATGAGACTCTATTTGCTAAGTGCTCGTCCTATTTGTTTGACTTGGTGTCTAGGTGGGCCTATTAGGAACCCTTATTTTATTTTTAGTCTAAAACCTCCTAATTAATAGTAATCCAATGCCTCTTGGACCTTAAGCAGGGACGCTAAGCATTTTTAGAGACGAAAAGCATGCGGTGGTGGGGTAGGGGTAGTTTAGGCCCTACGGAGATGATGACATCGACTCAGGCTTAAGCGAAAAACCTTGGTTTTGTCTGTTCCTACACGAAAGCCGATCGAAAAAATAAAAAGAAAGTCGAGTGCTGATCCGTAAAGTCCTTCAGAATCTCCCTTTCCTTTTCCCTTTATTTTTTATAATTGTTTGGGATAGCTTAAATAAAAAAAATATAAAAATTGTTTGCTTATCTACTTGTGTAATTTCTGTCTCCTCGCTTATCTATTTATTAATTGTTTAATGTTTATTTGTTACTATGTTATCATTTAGTGTTGCATGTTTAATTAATTAATTAAAATAACTAAAGTGCCCTTAATTGATATTATGTTATTACCTAGTTTTGCATGTTTAATTAATTAAATGAAGTATCTTAATTGTTAATATTATGTTATCACCTAGTGTTGCATGCTTAATTGACTAAATAAATAAATGAAGTGATCTTAATTGTCTAATGTTAATTATCACCTAGCAAGCATGTTTAATAACTAACCAATAAATGAAGTGACCTTATTTGCTAGTTGTATCCCCCACATAGATTGCATGAGATATGCCGGGACCCACATTTGTGGACCTCGAGGGATGCCTAACACCTTCCCCTCGAGGTAACTTGAACCCTTACCCGATCTTTGGTTTGTTGACCTTTAGCTAGAATTAGTTAGGTTAGATAGGTGCCCTAACGCGCCTTAATTCGTTAGGTGGCGACTCTTCAATCCAACCCGAAAACCCAAAAGAGTTGTTAGGTCGTGCACCAAAACCCGTTTTGAGAAAAACGGGGCGCGACAATATCCTTGTTCAGATTATATCATTGATTATTTATGCATTGTTCAGCTCATATACTTTGTTCAGCTTAGCATATTTATATCCTGCATGCTTAGTACATTCCATGTACTAACACATACTTTGCGCTACATCGTTTCATGATGTAGGTTCAGGCATTCAGCATCCAGATCACGCTTAGTTCGATTCCCAATTTGACTTCAGCGGCTTCACTGGTGAGTCCTCATACTTCAAGGACAATAAACATGATTTCTATTTCAGTCTTTACTTTCAGTTTTCAGTTTTGTTAGAGTTAGATGGGGCATGTCCCAGCAACTTAACTTAGTTAGAGGATTTTCAGACATAGTAGTAGATTCAGTTTGAGTTGTTAAGTGGTTGTTTCCGTTATCATTAAACTCTTAGTATATTTTATATATTCAAACTAATTGGGTTTTTTCCATTTCAGATATCCACTATTTTTAGCTTCCACATAGTACATATTTTACTTAGTTATTCTCAGTATGCTTGATATATGCCAGATTCAGGGTTAGCTTGGGGACACTCGTGATCCTAGGTCCCGTGTTACGTCTAGGGGGTAGC
Organism: Solanum lignicaule; assembly: GCA_029582545.1. Lineage (NCBI taxonomy): Eukaryota > Viridiplantae > Streptophyta > Magnoliopsida > Solanales > Solanaceae > Solanum > Solanum lignicaule. Next base: position 2,966 of record JAJOOF010007197.1, on the reverse strand, counting down.
CTCGGGCGTGACAATTTCTGATTTATTATAGAGATGCCATAAAATACTAACATCTATTCCCACCAATGGTAGGTAGCTTCGCGTTGGGAGTCTTCCATGCTGACATAGCAAGAGAAAATATTTTATTTTATTTGGGCATTGTAGAGACCATAGCCAAGTGAAGTTTCTAGGCTTTTGTTTTTCTATGGACTTGTTTTTCGTTAGGAGCTTATACACTGAGGATGTTATCAATATACCTTTGGGCCCATCACTCGATTGATGCGAATATCTTTTAAGAAAAAAAAATCATCAAATTGGTTTTAATTAAGCTAATTACATCATCATCATCATCATCATTATCATCATCATCATCATCATCATCATCCTCCTCCTCCGAATAATTAAATAAACACTATGACATTTTTTTAGCGAAAAGTTAAAAATTTATGTCATGTGCATTGATCACATATGCATTGCATCATCTTACATTATAGGTTTGTTTGTGAATGACTTATATTGGGTGTCGAATGTTTGTTTTTATTATTATCTCCATTGTCAATAATGGTGTATATGTTTTTTAGTTAGCTGCTATATTCGTAGTACTAGCACTATCGTGCCTCTTTTATTTATATAGTTTCTATCTAAGTTTGATCGGCCTATGATGCCTACTAAGTACCCTATATTTTGATACTCATACTACACTTCTACATCTTTTTTCTATTGTGCACCTAGAACGAGCCACCTCTGCTGATTCGAAATCTCCGAGGTTGTCGTTCTTGGATTATAGTGAGCTCTTGGCGTTCGGGGATTTATTATTTTCCCTCTTTTGTACTATCTATATATTTTATATTTTAATTTGACAGAATTGTTGTATATAGTCCCTTTCTGTACTTAGATGTTCTTGTACAGGTGATACCATGTCCAAATTTGGCTTTTATGTATATTCATCTTTCTTGGTCACTTTAGGGACCTTTATGTATATTTTGTACTATATTGTGCATAACTATGCTATAGGTCCACTCTTGTACTTATATTACTTCCGCATAGTTATGTTTTTAGTGTATTTACCGCTTTTGGATTTTGAGTTTTTGATTGACTACTAGGGATTTATGGTAGGCGTAGGGATGGCAATGGGGCGGTGTAGGGCGGGGCGGTGCGGGTTGAGCTTAATCCACAAAATTTTAATTTATCCCGCCCCGTATAACAATTATTTTCATTTTCAACCTGCCCCGCATAATTTTTTTAATATTTTCTTTTTCTAGTTATGTTTGACACTAAAAATAAATTCATTTTTTCATTAAGTTGTATTTATTTTATAGGTAGTGACTTAAAATTTATTTTTTAGAGGTCAATTGGGAAACATGTAAGAAGTTGTATTATTTTTTATTGAACCATTTTCATTTATTATCTTGAATATTTTAGTAGCTTTAATGAAATTTTCTTAATAAATAATGCTCTATCACTCTTATAACATGTAAAAAGTTAAAATTAAGTTTGAACCCACATAAAATCACATATACCCACAACCCACCCCGCCTCACATTAATTTTAAAAAAAACCACTTCAACCCGCCCTGTATCCGACCCGTCCCACACAACCTTAAACCCGCCCCGCTTCACATAGCCTTAAACCCACCCCGCCCCGTATCTGCTCCGCCCTATTGCCATCCCTAGATAGGCGGCATCATGGACTGATGTCGGATCGTGACAATAGGCAACATAGTCATAAGATAAAACAAGAACTAGCGCATGAATAGCTAGATATATATCATGTTTATGGAAAATTAAGTGCTATTAAGAGATTCTACTTGAGTGGCTAAATGATTCTTGTCATAATTTACTTATTATAGGCCTTTAAGGCAGTTATTGATAAAAGCTACCTTTAATAATGGGAAAGTATTGATTGTTTGAGATCAGACAATTCATAGTAAGCTCGATGATTATGGAGTACCCACATTGTGGCATCATTTGCATTTGGTAGTCAGTTGGAATGTCATGCAGTGGTTCCCCTGACTCGAGTCAAGATATGACACATATGGCTTGCTGGCAAGACCTTAATAGCGAACCCACGAAGGGTGCACTTTGTATTGGACTATGATTACAGTTATGTGTATAGAATCATAGTCATGAGTACTATTTGGCTCTGATATCATGATAAAAACAATCGTGAAAAAATCTTGTTTATATTTATTCATACAAAAGCCTCCTAATTTATACAAAGTTTGTTCCGGTGAATAAGTCTATTCTAAGATACAAAATATATGGAAATATTACCAACCAAATAAAATTTCCTTCATTTTCTATGTAGACTCATGTTCTTTTTTTTTTTTCTTTTTTTTTTCTTTTCTGATCAGTTTGTAATACACTCCATGATGATATTACAAATGAGGATACTTAAATAATGTAAAAATATGTCAATCAAGAAGAAAGTTGAGTTACCAACCTCAAACTTTCTATTACTAAAACATGAATTAAAAAAGTTTGATTGCCCATCAAAAGTAACTTGAAGTATTTTTCTCTTGTCTTCTTTTTCAAACCTATCCAACAACACTTGATGATTCATACCTTCTTTATGGATTTATTGGATCTAGTTGAACCTTTTTAAATTTAAATGAGTTGGGTAGATTATTTTCACTTGTAATCACATTCATCTTATTGATTTTTTTTTTGCTTATAAGCAGTTCTAGTTTGATCAAACTTTTACTATTTTGATATAATATTTTTTCCATTTCTAAACATATCGTTCTTAAAATAAAATTCATAACTCCTTCTCCATTCCATTTTCATTGTTTGCTCTGTCCCTTGTATAAATACTTTTTAATTTATAATTCTCATAAATAACTTTCATAACATAAAAGTCATTTTAACAGAAAAACTAATTACTAATACTTTTTTTTTACCAAACTAATCACTATCAGTTTCAACGTACATTTCTATCCAATTTCTTTTTATCTATTTATAAAAATCCATTTCAACACTTAATAATGC
>JAJOOF010007196.1:0-33824 GCA_029582545.1 Solanum lignicaule | reverse complement strand
ATTTAATCTTCTGTGTATAAGCTTAAACTCTATACACCAAATCATCTACTATATAAGTTAAGGACACATATATGACAATTGATCTATTTAATGTAACAATTTATTGAATTGAATAAATGAATAAACAATTGTTCAATAATAATACTATATCAAAACGCATGGTTAATAGTATATCCTAACAATCTCCCACTTAGACTCATAACCATGCACCTACAACTCTAACACCCATTCCTTCAACATGTCTATCAAAAGACTTTTGCGGTAAAGCTTTTGTGAAAGGGTCTGCCAGGTTGTTCTCTGATGCAATCTTCGCAACCATCACATCTCCTCTCTGTACTATGTCTCGAATCAAATGGTACTTTCGCTCAATGTTCTTTGCCTTCTTATGACTTCGTGGTTCCTTTGAATTTGCAACCGCTCCACTATTCTCACAAAACATTGTGAGTGGCGTTTCTATCGTAGGAACAACCGCCAAGTCTTTTAGAAAGTTTCTGAGCCACACTGCCTCCTTAGCTGCCTCAGAGGCTACTACATATTCGGCTTCCATGGTAGAATTAGCAACACATGTTTTCTTGAGTTAAGGACACATATATGACAATTGATCTATTTAATGTAACAATTTATTGAATTGAATAAATGAATAAACAATAAGACCATGAGACTTATATCATGTAATTCGGTATATCCCTCATACCGAAATAAGGGGATTCTACTAGCCAAGGTAGCATCCATACACATCATCTTTTGCTTAAGTGGATCAATTAGCTAGGCCATTTAAGACAATTCTACGGGGGAACATAGTTAGGGACTAGAGGTTATTACTAGCGACTACCCTATTCGAGTCTCCATCTCAAATCCTCTCGATCCGAAGTCAAAATACCAACAGAATAGGTAAAGGTGAAATATCATTGTAGCATAGGAAACACAATGATCAATACAAATCTACATCTCAAAATCGAAACATAGAATAACTCCTTAAATTACAATTCAAGCATAGATGAGAAAACTTTTCACCAATGTGAATCCATATGTGAGAAATACCTTTCACAATCATGATCATATTTGTATGTGAGAAAATCTTTCACAAAAAATTTATACTTTCATCTAAAAGCGCCTTATCATCATAAACATCATTTTCATAAGACATGCATAATCCTTCATAATTCATAGTTTATGGGTTCATCATAAGTTCAAATTGAAAGTTAAGGATCATGATTGTATTCATATATTACATCACGCAATGTGAGCATCAACACTATTAAAATCATAATTGAATGAAACTCATGTAAAATTAAGAAGAACCCAAATTTGATCAATTGAAATTGAATTGAGAAATTGAAAACCTTGGGGACCCCATGAAAGAATGGACTCCATGGGTAAATACCCACATACCTTTCTACTCAAAGCCCAATATGAATTGTGAATTGAAAACCTTGGAGTGAACCCTAGCTTCTTCTTCTTCCTTAGGTTAAGAGGGAATTTGGGAGGATAAATTTTGTTGGGGTTTGGGAAAATAGGAGAATGGGTTTCAAGTGGGTAGATTTGGGACTTAAAGTCTTTCTATAAGTATTAGGATAGAGGCAAAAACAACATATCATAGGCTTAAAACACATAGGTAAAAGACCCAAAACCCCTTCAATAACTACTGGAACTTTCTATAGTTAGGACCTACGGTCCATAGGAGTTTCTACGGACCGTCCTGGTCAACCATAGAAAAGTTCAGAAGCCTTCATTTTGACTAACTTTTAACTAAACTTTTCTATGGTCTTTTCAACTTCTTAAGGTCCCTAGACACTAACCGTAGAACCTAACCTTAACCCAAAAATTTGACCAAGTCTGGATTGCTTCTATATAACCTATCTACGACCCGTCGACCATTCGAAATACTGTCATGTTGAACTGTAGACTCGACATAAGAAACTTGATTTTCAAAAATTATCTTGCCCCTTTCTGCGGGGCTAGTCTACGGCCCATAGAAAGTTCTACAAACCATAGACTAGTCTCATAGACGTGAACCGGTGCAAAATTCATGCAACCTATTCCCTTTTTGTTACAATATCTCCCCCTTGGAAACATTCCTCCTCGAATGGAACTCAAGGCAACATAAAGAGGGTGGGGGAAGAGATCTAACAACCCAACATGAGTGTAATCACATAAATGCACATAATCAAGAGAAAATGCATTCCAAGCTAACATAGACTTTAAAGCTTCTTTTCATAAAACATACATGCATGCATAAGGAAATATGATAATTACTAAGACACATGAATTCTCAAGAATGAACCGTGAGGGGATAAACACCTCAAACTAGATTAGGATCAGAGGTATAACACCTCAAAATTTAGTAGTCTAAGCTAGGGGCTGAAGTGTTAAGGCATGAGCTAGAGATTTGGACCTTGACACCATCCAAGAAAGTCCCCACGAGTCGTGAAAGGCACCACGAGTCGTGGTGGTGCCAATAGACCTTAGGAAGTGGCTTTCAAAGCTGCCTCACCTCCCACGACCACCTCCATGCCTCGTGGTGGGGACCACAGATCGTGGTGAGGGGGTGGTGGCTAGGCAGTACGCTACCCAAACAAAGGACACTCCCACGAGCCACTTGACGGCTCGTGAAGGCTACCACTAGCAGTGGGAATGCTCGTGAAGGTTAGTTAGTTTTTAGGGGTTAAGGGGAAGGTTGCCTAGATACTAGATCATGACCACGAGAGGCACCATGGCTCGTGGTAGGCACCACTGCTCATGGAGCCTCACGTGAAATGCTCTTCATTAGACTTAGAGTTTTTGGTCAACTTCAAACATATATTTTACCTCAAAACAAATTAGGTGGCCCATGACTTATGTAATTAAAGGTCTCTGAGTCCTCTTCCCAACACCATCGAGTTTGCTCAATTCCCATCTTGGAGTAAAAAGTTATGCCCGAAATAGTGAAGCACTATCAGGCAGAAATTTTTCATGACCCGTTTGATGGGCCGTGGTGATGATGACGAACCGTTTTGGCCTCCATCATGCCATTTCGGCAGTTTCCAGTCAGGGACTTTTGGGTCTTTTCCCCAAATTGTTTTAGCTCAATACTAAGTCGTTTTTCCTTCTACCCAAAGCCCTATATAATGATTCTAAACCCCCAAATCACCCAAAATAAATTCATTCTCTTAAATTTCCAAAAGAAGATGAAGCTCCTCCTCTCAAATATTTCTCTCTCTAGAAACTTGAAGAAGAAGAAGAAAGGATTCAAGCTAGGATCAAGGTCAAGCCTCAATTCCTCCATTGAAGTTAAGCTTTGGGCTTTGAGGTATGATAGTTTTCATCCATGGATTCCTTTCATCTATGCAGTTCCCAAATTCCTCAATTTCAAAGATAAGAATTCCCCAATTGAGTTAGGGTTTTCTTCAATTATCATAGGTTCTCTTCAATGATGATTTAAATGATTGAATTATGATCTCTTATGCATGAACTGATGAAATACTATGGTTTTTATGATGATTCCCCATGAACCCATGTAGATCCCATATTTTCTAATTATGATGATATAATGTGGGTTTGGATTATGAAAGAAGATTTTTATGAAATCAAGCATGAATGGATGAGTTTCAATGATTTTATGATGACTTTTACCATGAACCCATGTAATCCCCATGTTTTCAAGTTATGAATCATATGATGCAAGATTTTGATCTTCAAGGAAGAGTTTTATGAAATTAAGCATGTATTGAAAGCTTTACATGAATTTATGATGAAATTCATATCTAACCCATGTTTTCTAAGAGTTTATGATTGAAAATGGGTTTTGACCTCAAGCGGCAAATTATGGACTTATGCATTGTTTTATGAAATCTATGCAAATGTTTTAAGGGTACTTTGAGAGTAAAGTACCAATGATGATGTTGTTGTTGTGTTGTTGAAAGGACATTCTCACAAACACATAACTAGTATGATGTGAAAGGTTTTCTCACATAGAAAGGATTCATAGGTTAAAAGGTTTTCTCACCTAATTAAATCAAAGATCAAACGTGATTATAAAAGTATCATGGATGGTGAAAGGTTTTCTCACGCATGGTATAAGGAGCTATCCTAATGAAATTAACTTGGTTTGGTTGTCCAAGGGCACCTTTCCATGGATTATGAGATAAGTCAAGACTTAATAACTATTCCGTGGGATTTATGCTTAGCACCGAGTGGATATTAATATGATATGGAAGCTCTCACGTCAGTAAAGGTCGGGTTTCCAAAGTAATCTCATGAGATGGAAGCCCTCACGTTAGTAGAGGCCGGGTTTCTAGTAGCAATCTCCTTATCCCATAACTATGTGCCCCCATAGGTTGATTATCTAGTGGATACACTTAAGCTAGATGTTCATGGTTATACCTTGGCAGATACGACAACCCTTTTTGGTGTGGGAAACTCCAGGGGATCATGTTATAGCTCAAATGGTCTCATGTCGGTTAACGCTAATTCCCCACAAGTAATAATGAACTAAGGTTACTTGAAGAAGTATCTCATATGAGTTTCAAGGGTTTTAAAGATGAAGTTAACTTGCATTGACCATGATTTATGACTTATGTTTTATAACTCTTTGATATGATGTTTAACTTGGTCAATTGCATGTCATGAAATGAAATGTCCCTTTTGCATGTTTTAAATGTTTTATGCATGTCTATCATACTTGGTACATTGTTTTGTACTAACGCATACTCTTGCCTATATTTTTCCTAAATGTAGAGTCTGATATTAAGGGTGCTCCGTTTCGTGGCTAGTAGGTGATTTGATTGATTCCCAATCTTTGGCACTCTTATGCTTCGAGGACGGAGTTTTATTGTTTTAGCTTCTTTCATGTATTTCTCTTTTGGACATGATGTATGGGCTAGTCCCAATTTCATTCTATTGTATTAGATGGCTATGATGAGACAAGAGTTTAGACTTCTGTTTTTCATTTTATAAAATGTTTTGGACTTGGGCTATTTTTATTCTTATTATTCTATTTCTTATGTTATGAGAGCTAAGTGGCTTGTATGGAGTCCTTCGGGGTTCTATACGCCATGTTACATCTAGGGCGTACTCCTGGGTCGTGACAAGAGGGAAAGAGATAAGGATATTAGGACATCATATCGGCATTGGTCTCCCAAGTGGCACCCTCAACCATTTGATTCCTCCACAACACCTTTACAGATGCAACTTCCTTGTTTCTCAACTTTCTAACTTCCTGGTCCAAAATCTCAACTGGAACTTCTTCATATGAAAGGATTTTCTTTATACCAAGACTCTTTAATGGTATTATAGATGTTGGATCACTGATACATTTCTTCAATAAAGGTACATGGAATACCAGATTCAATAATGATAAATCGGAGGGCAAGTTTAATTGATAAGCCATCATGCCTATCCACCTCAACACATGATAAGGACTAACATAATGGGGACTAAGCTTCCCTTTATTACCAAACCTTATTACACCCTTCATACGTCAAATTTTCAAGTATATCCAATCATCAATATCAAACTCACGATCGCTTATTCTAACATTGACATAGGACTTTTGTTGACTTTGAACCATTTTCAACCTTTCTATAATAAGCTGAACTTTCTCCAAAGCATGATGTACCCACTTGGGACCTATCAGAGACACCTCAAACCAACCACTATGGGATCTACATCTTGTACCATAAAGATCTTCAAACGAAGTCATACCAATACTTGAGTGATAGCTATTATTATATGCAAACTCAATCAACGGCAATTGATCATACCAATTACCCTTTAAATAAATCACACAAGCTCTCAAAATATCTTCCTAAGTTTGTATAATACACTCCACTTGTTCATCGGTTTGAGGATGAAAGGACGTACTAAGCTTGACATAAGTACCAAGACTTTTTTGGCAAGACTTCCAAAATTGAGAAGTGAATTGGGTACCATAGTTGGAGATAATGGATAGGGGAACCCTATGCAACCTAACCATTTCCCTAAGATACAAATTAGCATAATCTTCAATCAAATATGAAAACTTGACGGGAATGAACTAAGCCAACTTCGTCATACGATCCAAATCGAGTCATATTGCCTCCAGGTGCAGGGGGTAAACCAACGATAAAGTCCATATTCAAGTCTTCCGACTTCCAAGTAGGAACGCTAATGTCTTGCGACAAACCACCCAATTTTTTGTGCTCAACTATCACTTGGTGACAATTATGACACTTAGCCAAAAACTCCACAATATCCTTCTTCATCCTATTCGACCAATAGATCTCCCGCAAGTTATGGTACGTCTTAATGGATTCCGAATGAATGGAATATCACAAACAATAAGCTTCCAATGAAATTTTATCTTGAAAATCATCAACATTGGAAACACATAAACAACATTGATATGGAAACACACAATCTCCCCCTTGAGAAAAAGCCTAAACGCACCACTTCCTTCAACTCAACCAAAATTGGATCAAGACTTTTCTTAGCTTTTACATTCATTACAAAAGATGATTTTAAACCATTTTGAACAACTATGCCACCTTCATTAGAATCAACCAACCGAACACCCAATCAGGCCAATCTATGAACATCACGTACCAACTCCTTATTCTTATCTTCCTCAACATTTACTACACTACCCATTGATAGCTGACTAAGATAATTTGCCGCTACATTGCCCTTATAGTGGACACTTAGGTCGTAACCCTTTAGCAACTAAAGGCACTTCCTTTGGTAAAGATTTAGATCCTTTTGCTTGAACACATAGTGCAAACTTTTGTGGTCAGTAAAAACATTAACATGGACCCTATACAAATATTGCCTCCAAATCTTTAAGGCAAAAACAACCGCTGCTAATTCAAATCATGGGTAGGATAGTTATTTTTGTGAATCTTAAGTTGTCTTGAAGCATAATCAATAACTATCCCATTTTGCATAACAACACACCCAAATCCAATTTTTGAAGAATAAAAATAAATAATGAACCCATCGAAGCCTTATAGTAAAGTAAACCCGGAGCAGAGGTAAGCCTATCTTTCAACTCTTTCAACTCTTCTCACATGCTTCTGACCATAAGAGGTAAGCCTTACAGTAAAGCAAACCCCGAAGTCATTATGCACACTACTTCTTGTTCGCCTTCTGAGCCATTAAAGATGGAAAAGTATACTTTCAAGATCGGCTATCAGAACTCCAACAGACGATTCACCGAAGTGTACTAAGTGAAATCCATTGGGTCCACTAAATTAGCCTTTTGGTTTTGTATTTGTTTAGGAAAGTTCGGCGAGCTTAATCTCTAGTTGGTAATTTTCCAAACACGTTTGGCGACATTAGTCAGGATTACCAAATGGGCCTGATATAAAAAGGACAATGGTCTTTTAAAATTTAAAATCCTATATCTTTGAAATGTGAGAGCTTTTTTTATTCCTTTTCCTGCACTGGTGCATTTTGAGTGTTTGTGAGCCTTGTGTGAGCATATTGAAGGTGCTAGGAGTGCATTTGGTATGATTTCGTGTCAATCCAACCTTGATCCTTTGATTTCTTAATTATTTTCGGCTTTATGGTTGGTGTTTCGATCTCTTGTTGTTATTTTTGAGTTTAGAAAGCATATAGGGTGTGGGCTTGAGCCTTTTAAGTGTGTTTGAGAGCCTAATTGCAATAGTCAGCAACATATTGTTGAGACTGAACTGTGCCTCTGTGATTTTAACTATAATTCTTATCAAATTGATGAATCATGATTGCGTTGGTTAAATTTTTGAATTGAATTGGTCAAGTTGTTGGGTTCGAGCCTAATTTTATGTGAGTGAAGTCTGAGTAGCTTAGACTACCCAATTGCATGATTTTGACCTATAATAGACAGGATGACTACTTTCTTAAGGGCAAATCATCAATTAGTGCAATACTTAATGATAAATTGGGGAAATCTGAGTACACATGGGTAGAGAAGCATATAGGTGCATTGTCATATTAGGGGAAACTAGTATTTTTTGTGTGTGTTGGTTTTTCTGTGAAAATTCAGTGGGCTGAAACTTCCTATTCGGTGAGCTTGTCTTAGTTCACCAAGGGAGTTAGGCAAATTGTCGAGTAAGAACTGGATCGCCTTTATTAGCATGCACATGACCTAGGTATTGTCCCATTCAGTAGGCTTGTCTTAGTCCGCCGAACCCACTTGGTGAATCACCGAGAGAGAGAGAGGATATCGCCTTTGATGCTTGTCACTTTCCCTTTTGTACTGTTAGTTTCGATGGACTTGTCTTAGTTCACCGAAACCAACTCAGTGAATAATTGAGTTAGAACTGACATAAACTGTTGTGCCTGAGCTTGGATAAATTGATACTGTCTGATTCACGAGCTCACCGATCCTATTTGGCACATCGCCTTTCTCTTAGGCGAGCTTCATGATTATTTTTTAAACATGTTTCAATTTGCATGTGAATTTAACTAACCTTCACAAATTCATTATTTAAATGTGTCCTTTGTAGGTAATGGCAAGGACAAAAGGCAAACAGGTGGAATCCTTTGATAAGGAACAGAAGAGAGAGTCATATCCTCCTCCTTTTTCGAAAACAAAAAGAGTCTCAATGAATGACTATTCCAAGGTTTCCAAGACACAACAGTCCAATCCTCAGACCCCTACCAATGAGGGTAAGAAATAAAGAAAGCACTTCGCTACAAAGAATATGAGCTTCCGATCATAGCTGTTATCGCCCCTAAAAGATCCAAATTTTGTTTCTCACGTTCTCTCGATTATAGCTCCAAGGGCTTTGAATAAAATCAAGGAAAAAGGGGAACGAACCATTTTGGAGGAACAATGACTCTCGACTGATGGAGTCACGAGTTAGTATCCGGCAATATAGATTGCAATCAAATTCCACGAGTTGGATCAGTTCACAAAAGTTAGGCAACCATATATACCCAGATGGGTACGAGAGTATTATGATGTCTATACTAAGGAATTAATGAAAAAAGATTAAAAAAAAGGTATGTCAAGAAGAAGTTGGATGAAGTGGAAGTGTCATGCCACTGAAATTAACGCAGTACTGGGCACCCCGAATAATCAGACTAATGAGTACATGACCTGGATGAAAAATACATTGGATACACTAAAAGAGTGGTTGGCCCATATAATAACTTGTGGGTCTGCACCTTTTTGATGGCTGAAGGTTCCAAGATAGAAAAGAAATGTTTGAACATAGTGGCGAGATACTTGTTCGGGTTTATTGGTCGCAATGTGATGCCGTCAAAAAAATTAATGTATAATCCCGCATCCAAAGGATGTGTTAGTGGGTTCTAGTATTGAGAAGGAAAAAAACAACGTGGGAGAAATAATTGTGAAGAAGATATTACTTCAAGCTAGACATGAGCAGACCTCTCTTCGCTTCTCGGTGCTCATTACTCAACTATGCAAGAGAGTTGGAGTTCCCTTTCGAGGGAAAACTAATGTCAAGATTACTCTAGTCTTCTCCATTGAAATTCACAGGATCGAGACTGAGTATTTGAGAGATGATACAGCTCGGAGAAAGCCGCCACCACCAGAGTCCACTCTAGTGGTCGACCCTGCTACCTAAGCAACTGAGACCAACACATTTTCTCCTTCTATGCAACATGTGGGTTTTTCCACACCTTTCTCTATTGTTGGCTCTTCTATTGGTGCATCTGTACAACCTTCTACTGTTGCAACTACTATTGTGATGCCTCCCCCTTCTTATGTATCCCGTCCCCCATTGGCTCGGGCTTTGATATATAAGATGGGTAGCCTTGCCCAGTTAGCTTATGTGAAAGCTACCCGGGTATAGATGGACTTTCCCCTACTCATTACCAGGCCATTCAATAGGCCTTGGCTTATGTGATTGAGAGAGTGAGAAAGTGTAAGGGGACAGTAGCGAGCCATGCTTTGAAGCTCAATGATTTAAATGCGGAGGTTGAGGCTCAGGAGAAGGTTGGGGGGGGGGGTAGTTCTAGTGATGTTGATACCCTGAGTACGGAGGTGGATACTTTGAGGGAAGAGCTAGTCCATATACAATTTGTGGACATCTCCACACATTGGGGGGAGGTTCCTTTTCCAGATGCGCCCAGATGCCTAGTGCAGTGCATCTGCTTCTGTGCCTGAGGGTTTTTTGCATGTTGAGGTTGCTGATGATGAGAGTGAGAGGACGAGGAGGAGTTGGAAGAGGACAGTTATGAGGAGAAGTTGAGAGATGAGGAAAACGGGATTGCTGAGACACTAACCGAGCTTCATGAAATTGAGGAGGTCATTCTTCAGGCTGCGCTGGAGAGGTCTCTTCAAGAGACTTTAGAGGTTGGGTGTAGTGGATTCACTCCAGACTCCACCATAACTCATGTTGCTGAGATCGGCACTAATGCCCTAATTGTGCCTCTTATGCTGCCTCTTGTGATCTTATTACCGGGCATCGATGCCACTCTTGAGGCTTCTTAACTCGAGACTCTAGATGAGAGTGCTCTACATGCATACCTTGTTAACGAGACCCGTTCTCTTATCTTTCCAGTACACATATTATATTTTGCATTGAGGACACTACATTTTGTTTTGTGTGGGATGGGGGCCTTCATGCCAATATTCCCCTTTTGCTTGTATTTTGAAAAATTATAGCTTGTTAATTCTTTATATTAGAGTGCTTTTTTTTGTAATCGTGTGTTCCTTTATCTCTATCTCGTTCTCCCTTGATGTTGCAACCCTCCATGAGTTCAAATTGTGAAATGCTTGAAGTTGTCATTGATAACAATTTGAGAATTGATTTTTTTTAAAATCTATGTCTTGAATAGTACTCATGATCAGCATGATGCGTAGTGTTGGTGTTGTGAGAACAAATTTGATGTGGTTACACCTTTGAGCAATCCCTTTACATCTTTTGTTGACTAGGTACATTTTGATGTGAGCCTTGCAATGAACATTGCATGTACACTTTTGATATTTTTGGGATGTGCTAAATGAGTGTATTTTGAAGCTCCATGTGTGGTGAGGTTTTACTTGAAAGCGTACATGTGGAGTCCTAGAATATGACTTATTAGTCCAATTGTATCAATCTTTATAATATGGGACATGGCCTGGGGTAAAAATTCGATGAGGGAACCAAATTGTCCATAAAGCCTTTTCTGGCTACCTTGTGAGGGTGTGAGTGAATCCATATTGGCACCAATTGAGCCTAACCTATTTGTTGACCACTAAAAGAAGCCTATTGAACCAAATTATCCCTACCTTTTCACCATAAATCCTTTCTGAAGCATTGCAATATTTAAATAGTCAACTAAGGCCAAAAGCCTATGTTGGGGGTGTGAAAAAGGAGGATGAATGAAAACCAAGTGAAGTTTTACAAAAGAAGAAACCCCTCCTTATAAAAAAAATGATTTGTGTCATCATAGTGATGGAAACATTTTGGAAAATTTTTAATGAAAAATAGAAGTGAAATGGAATAAGGGGGAATTCCAAATAAATTGAGTGAATGTCAAGATTTGAGTTCTCAAATGAAAAATAAGAAACAAAACCTGAGAAGAGGTGATGATGATTGCAACAATACTTTGAAAAAGGTATATGTCACCAATCTAAATTGACCATGCCTTAGCCCTCAGCCCCATTACAAGCCTAAAAGGCCCTTGAGATCTTACATAAACTATGTTGTGTGATGATTGAAATATATAGGCAAACCTATGGGACAAACTGTGCATGTGTTTCTCCTTTGAGAGAGTGAGGGTTGCATTGATTCCTATTACCTTTGTTTATTTGCTTTTTAAGAGCATGGAATCTTTCATGATGTGAGGGCATTTGAATGCATTTGTTGAAACATGTTCTTGTATTAGACAAGAAGCTAAAGTGCGCTTGAGTTTGTGTTGAGACTATCTAATCATCATTTTAAGCTTTTTGATCATGATTTAGGGTAACATGCTATATAAAGTAGTCTTGGCATGGTGCTTGCAAGATAGCTCTCATTGAGTACTACTGTAGACACCCTTATTGAGCTTATTGTGTTCTTGATTAACTTGAGGACAAGCAAAAGTTTAAGTTGGGGGTGTTGATGAGTGGTAGATTTGCACTCATTTAAGTTTAATAGAGTTCAATAATTAGTGTCCTCAATGCCTAACCTTGTCTTTTTCTAATCAAATATTGATGATTTGTAGCTATGAAGGCAATTGGACAAGGCACGGACTGAAGTTTGAAGGACTGGCCAAAAATACAAAAAGAAGTTCAAAGTTAACATTGTTGATCACCCAACATGAAGGGCGGATCGCCAACTGAGCACGACCTTGCCCAAAGTGACAGTGCGAAAACATTTGTCTATCAAAGAAGGTCGACGAACTCCACAACAGAAGGCGATGCGCCGAGTTAGAACGGTGGTCCTGCTGCACATCACCCAAAGTGATAGTGTGCAACACAAATATTTAATGATCGAAAGGAGGACTAAGGTGGTATTCGGCGATTCACTGAAAGTGAAAGGCTAGATCAATCGAGTTTTCCAACTGAGGTTCAAACACCTCAAGCCTAGAGCATCACAAGGCGAGCTGAAGAGCGAACATTGATTCGCCGAGTGCGTTTGGTGAGCCCGACTAGTGTTGTTGAGTTTGATATTAAGTAGATTTTGGGCCAAAGTTTACAAAAGTATAAATAGCACAAATGATATAATTTTTACGGAGTTTGAAGGGTTATATTCGAGAAGGTAGATTAGAGAGTTAAAAGGAGAGAACACTTTACTTTTGAAAGAACAGTTTTCTAGTTCTTAGGGTTTTACAATTTGAGACTTGAATTTGATAAATTGAAGTTAAATCCAATGTGGGTTTACTCTTAACTGCTTGATTTCAAGTTACCCATGGCTTCTTTCATGGAAGGTATAATTTCTTTATTTTTTGTGATAGGTGGCTTAATCCCCAATATCGAGGAGTGTTCTAATTGGGCTGAGTGTTGATTTAATGTAGTGGGTATTGTTCTAATCTCTGTTTTGTTACTTTTCATGCATTAATTTGGTCCAATTTCCATGGGGTTAAACTATGGGTTAAAGTTATTGTCACGCCCCGAGCCTACACCTTGGCGGGACTGGCACTCGAGAACCATTGTTGGCCCCAAGCGAACCCTTGGCCTGGCTACTTACTCAGCGGAAGACTTAACTCATGATGAAGAATAATTTTAAAAGTAAATTGAACTGCTCAATAAACACTTAAAATGTATCAAGATAACATTCACTGGCCAAAAATGGCAACTCAAGTCTCAACCATTAAAACTGGAAATAGAAATTCAAGAACAAACATCTGACTATCTATGAAGCCTCTAAACAACTGAGATGGATGTCGGGAGAAGACCCACAAAATCCTAAAGAACTAATAATAATACTGAAAGCAATAAAAGGGATCCTCCGGAAAGCAAGGAGGCTCACCACAGACTCTGAGTTCTCAACTGGATCAACGATGCGCTGGATGCTGATCCTGGTTACCTGTGTCTACATCATAAGAAGATGCAGGTCAAATGGCATTCGTACATTGAATGTACGAGTATGTGAGAGGAATTTTAAAACAAGACATACGCTTGAAAGGAACTGAAGAACTTACCTGGCTCAACTAAACTCAACATAACTGAACTCATTTCAATACAAAGCAGTTTAAAACAAGTGTAATATAAAGAAAAGTTGTTTAAAACATGGATGTCAATTCTATGTGTATGCAACGATACAATATAACTCTGAAATGTATGTAAAAATATAATTAAACTGTGTATATAAGAATACAATTACTTTTGTGGGAGTTTCTCTAACCGACAACCATCACTTAAGAGCTATTGTGATGATACAAAGTATTGCCTCAAGCTGCCAGGGCCGTCCTATACCTTACCGATGGTATAGAACCTGAACTATTAAGTAGATCCACTAGTCTATGCTAAAAATCACTAAAGGAATCATCTAAAATGTATGACCATTTTTCTACCCATGATGACTATATGGTTTATAGGGGCTATGAGTTGTCTGAACTCTCCCCCATATCGGTGCTCAATACTACTCCCAAAATATGATACTAGCTCTAATGTTTAAAAACATACTTCTTTCTGTGATTTGAGATAATTACTCAAAAACATAGGTCAAAGGCTATTTTGGAAATCAAAGTTTCCTCTCTTGCTTAATTGTGGAAGCGATTACACTTTTCTGAAAACTAGCTCAAAGGCTTTTTGGAAATCAAGGTTTCCATTTCTTGTTTAAATGTGAAAACATTTTAACTCTTGGGGAATACATCGTCCGAATATACTTTTGAAGAACTAACCTTCAATCTTTTCTCTTTACTCTTTACTCAACTTGAACTTTAAGTCTTAAAACGAAGTCAAAACATTTGGAAAACTCTAAGAACTTCTTTTGACTTGGCTCTTAACTTCTCTTAACTTGACTCTTAACTGATCCTTGAATTGAATTATGGATTCAAGGATTGAGATTTGTGATACAAAAGACCTCATGATGTTTAGGAGTGTTTTTAGATAGTTAAACATGAGAAAAGATCAAGAAATCATTGTCTGGAAGCAAGTCCGCGACGTGGAGATGCATTTAAATATTTGGTCTCGAAATAAATTTTGAGGCATAACTGTCCGTGACCACTCCGCAACGCGGAGAAACTTTTGTCAATACTGAGGAACAAGTCCGCAACGCGAACTTGGTACCCAGATTGTCCCGACTTTTTCCTTCTTCGTTTTCCTGCCCCAATTCGCCTAAACTTGGTTCCTTTTCAAAAATTCTCTTTAGATTCAAATACCCAACATACGTACACAAGAATCTAATCAAACACAACTCTAAAATCGACTGAAACTCTCAAGAACTCCTCAATCTCATCCCAAATGTAAGAACGAAAGCAATTCAAGAATATAACTCAAGAACATCAAAGTCTCAATATTTTAGGACGGAAATCATATCGAACTATTTTTCCACTCTAAGACTGGCTCATTTGGAAACTGAAACTTGACAACTCGAGTTCTACAATCAAGTGAGGCATAATAGGCATGAAGCCACTCCATAACAAGAATGACATAAAAATCTATCATGTCTAACTAGACTAAATCAGCCATGATACTCTTGTGATTGATGGAAATGGGACAATCACGATAGAATCTCTCTGCTAGAATAAACTCACCACCAGGTGTAGAAACATTGAAGGGTTCACTAAGTTTCTCAGGAAGAACATCGAAATTCATAGCAACATAAGGAGTTACAAAGGATAAAATCGCTCCTGGATCTAGCAAAGCATAAACATTAAAGTTAAAAACTTGGATCATACCAGTGACAACATCTGGCGAGTCCTCTTTCTATTGGCGACTAGTGATAGCATATAGGAGGTTTGCTCCTCCGCAAGTACCGGAAGTATCTCCTCTAGGTGCAGCCCTGTCTGATGGAGCAACTAAAGAAGACTGAGCTCTATTTCCCCCATTACCATTACCCTGCTTGTTCTTTGGACACTCTCGCATGAAATGACCGTTCTGGCCACACTTGAAGCAACTAGTGGAGCCATCACGACACGTCCCTGAGTGGTTTCTACCACACTTAGCACATGTAGGAGGCTTACTACCCTCTTGTAATATACTATCTTGAGAATAGGTAGGTTTAGCTCTAAATTCTGACTATTGTACTCACTTTTGTTCTTTGGTGCAGGTGCACTAGCAGATGATGGAGCAGGTCCCTTTTGTTTCTGTTGGAAGGAAGACCGGTTCGCATTACTCTTTTGCTGCCCGGATTCATTCCATCATTCTTAGCCCTCTTATTCTTAAACTCTTATCTATCCCTCAGCTTGTCCTCCTCAACTTGTTGCATATGGATCATTAGCCTTGCTATGTCCACATCCCCTTTCAAGATAGCTGCCTTGCCTTCCTTGCTTGATAGGAAAGACAACCCAACAACGAATAAACTCATCCTGCTCCTCATGTCAACAACCATCTCTATAGCATAGCGGGAAAGTTGCGTGAACTTCAGCCCATACTCATGAACGCTCAAAGAATCCTGGTTAAGTGTGACAAACTGTCTTATCGTTGCCTCTCTTAGCTCACAGGGAAAGAAGCGGCCCATGAAGGCATTCTCAAACATAGCCCAGCTCACAATCGGTTATGCGCAAGCATGAGTTAGAAAGAAACTTTATAGAGATTAACTCTATCGCACGGAATGAATGTAAAAGAAGTGAGATAGTTCCAAAATGTTGCAGCCTCCTAATTATAGATGTGGCGTGCCTTACACCGATAACTAGGACTCTACAGATACGGCTTCATAGACTCTCTAGTACTCTTGAACTTATGCTCTGATACCAAGTTTGTCACGCCCTAAGCCTACACCCTGGGCGAAACTGGCACTCGAGAACAATTATTGGCCCCAAGCGAACCCTTGGCCTGGCTACTTGCTCAACGGAAGACTTAACTCATGAAGAAAAATACTTTTAAAAGTAAACTGAACTGCTCAATAAAAACATAGAATGTATCAAGATAACATTCACTGGCCAAAAAAGGCAACTTAAGTCTCAATCATTAAAACAGGAAATAAAAACTCAATAACAAACATTTGATTGTCTATGAACCCTCTAAACAACTGAGATAGATGTCGGGACAAGACCCACGACATCCTAAAGAACTAATAATAATACTGAGAGCAATAAAAGGGATCCTCTAAAAAGCAAAGAGGCTCACCACAGACTCTGAGTTCTCAACTGGATCAACGATGCGCTGGATGTTGATCCTGGTCACATGTGTCTGCATCATAAGAAGATACAGGCCAAAAGACATCAGTATATTGAATGTACGAGTATGCGAGGGGAGTTCTAAAACAATACATAAGCTTGAAAGGAACTGAAGAACTTACCTGGCTCAACTCAACTCAACATAACTGAACTCATTTCAATATAAAACAGTTTAAAACAAGTGTAATATAAAGAAAAGTTGTTTAAAACATGGATGTCAATTCTGTGTGTATGCAAAGATAAAATATAACTCTGAAATATATGTAAAAATACAATTAAACTGTGTATATAAGAATACAATTACATCTGTGGGAGTTTCTCTAACCGACAACCATCACTTAAGAGCTATTGTGATGATACAAAGTATTGCCTCACGCTGCCAGGGCCGTCCTTTACCTTACCGATGGTATAGAACCTGAACTATTAAGTGGATCCACTAGTCTATGCTAAAAATCACTAAAGGAATCATCTAAAAAGTATGACCCTTTTACTACCAATGATGGCTACATGGTTTATAGGGGGATGTGAGTTGACTGAACTCTCCCCCATATCGGTGCTCCATACTACTCCCAAAATATGTTACTAGCTCTTATGTTTAAAAACATACTTCTTTATGTGATTTGAGATAATTGCTCAAAAACTTAGCTCAAAGGCTTTCTTGGAAATCAAAGTTTCCTCTCTTGCTTAATTGTAAAAGCGATTACTCTTTTCTGAAAACTAGCTCAAAGGCTCTTTGGAAATCAAGGTTTCCATTTCTTATTTAAATGTGAAAACATTTTAACTCTTTGGGAATACATAGTCCCCATATACTTTTGAAGAACTAAACTTCAATCCTTACCCTTTATTCTTTACTCAACTTGAACTTTAAGTCTTAAAACAAAGTTAAAACATTTGGAAAAGTCTTTGGGAAAACTCTAAGAACTTCTCTTGACTTGGCTCTTAACTTCTCTTGACTTGACTCTTAACTGATCCTTTAATTGAATTATGGATTCAACGATTGAGATTTGTGATAGGAAAGATCTCATGATGTTTAGGAGTATTTTTAGATAGTTAAACATGAGAAAAGATCAAGAAATCATTGTTTGGAAGCAAGTCCACGATGCGGAGATACATTTAAATATTTGGTTGCGAAATAAATTTTGAGGCAGAATGGTCCGTGACCACTTCGCGACGCGGAGAAACTTTTGTCAATCCTGAGGACCTGTTACCCAGATTTGCCCGACTTTTTCCTTCTTCGTTTTCCAGCCCCAATTCGCCTAAACTCATTTCCTTTTCCCAAATTCTCTTTAGATTCAGATACCCAACATATGTACACAAGAATCTAATCAAATACAACTCTAAAATCAACCTTAAACTCTCAAGCACTCCTCAATCTCATCCCAAATTCAAGAACGAAAGCAATTGAAAAATATAACTTAAGAACATCAAAGTCTCAATCTTTTAGGACGAAAATCATATTGAAATAAACATGTTTAGCGCGTGGGTGAACGAACCCAACGCTATGTGAACTCACATACCTCGTAGGTATCACCCCTTGCCGAAATCCACAAGCCTAGCTGCAAGTACTGGATGATTCCTTGCCTCTTTTCCTCTTTTCTCCTCTTCTTTTCTCTTTTCTCAAAACCCTATCTTAATATGGTAAAAGCGTAAACTAAATCCTATCAGTTTAGACCCCAATTAATTACCCAAAAAGAAACTAAGTCATGGGGTATGGAAAAGACCATAATGTCGTTCAAAACCCGGATTAGACTTTCCTTAATCGAACATCCCAACTTCCAATGGTCATATGTCACTCGTACAAACTCGAAATTGTGCAAACTTGGCGGCGTTGGAAATATAATTCCAAGATATTTCCTACGGTATCTGGAAGCACACCTAACTCATCCCGAGCTAGGAGTTATGGTCACTTGAATATGACCAAAAACCCAAACTTAATATAACTTAACAAATTTCTAGATTTTTCATTCTTTCCAAAAACAACTCTTTCTACTTCTAGCTCGTTCTAGTTCGTTCAAAAAGCGAGGTGTTACAGTTATAAACTTAATTCCTACTTCTGAGGCAGTAAAATGAGACAAATTTACTGAAGAGGAATATTAAACTGCTAGCAGATGTAAAGGATCTATTTTCAGACTCATCTCGGCTTACATCCCATGAACACCTGATATGTACATTATCTAAATTCTTCTTTCATACCCACATATACATCTTAACTCAACTAACTCATTTCATGACCCCTAGAAACTAAAAATCCTCTAGTATATGTAACACCCTGAATCCTAGAAAGACCAACTAGCAGTCATTTCAGAAGTTGCAGGTGCCATCGACGGGTGCCACCTACGGATCGTAAGGTGACCTGTCAAACCCCGAGCCTACACCCCGGACGTGGTTGGCACTTGAGAACCATCGTTGACCCCAAGCGAACCCTTGGCCTAGCTTACTTACTCAGGGGAAGTCTTAAACATAAGAAGTATAACTCATGCAATAACTTAAGAAATAATAACTTAGCCAAAATGGAAACTCAAGTCTTAAACATATACAATTGAAATGAATAAGACTAAAGAATTATAACTATCTATCTATGAAGTCTCTAAAACAAAGAGGGATGTTGGGACAGGACCCCCGATCATCCTAAAAACTAAAAACTAGAAAGAAATATAAAAGGGAACCCTCCGGAAAGCAAAGAGACTCACCAACTGACTTTGAGTTCTCAACCTGATCAACGAGGCGCTGGATGTTGATCTTGATTACCTATTTCTACATCATAAGACGATGCAGGACAACTGGCATCAGTACATTGAATGTACGAGTATGCAAGTTGGAATGCTAAAAATAACATAGGCTTGAAAAAAAATCTAAAGGAACACTTACCTTGGCTTTACTCAACTCATGAACAACTTAACTCAATATAAAGCAATAAAACACATGCAATAAATATAAAGCTTTTAAAATAGTAGAAAGCAACTTAGTTCGTTAAAGAAATGCAATAACAAACTCAACTGTAATCATGTAATAAAGTAATATAGTTTCTGTGGGAGTTTCTCTAATCGAAAACCACCACTATGAGCCTAAGTTGTGATACAACGTCTTGCCCATGCTGCCAGTACTGTCCTATACTTTGTCATCATATAAAACGCCTTAACTAAGTGGATCCACTAGTCTCTGCTAAAAAGCACTTAAGGATTCATCTAAAAAGTATGATCCTTTACTACCAATGATGGCTACATGGTTTATGGAGACTAGAGTTAATATGAACTCGCATCCCCATATCGGTGCTTAATACAACTCTCAAAATATACTTAGCACATATGTTTTTAATCAAAACTTCTTTCTTTGGTTTGACAAAATTACTCAACACTTTAGCTTAAAAGCTCTCTTAGAAATTGGTGTTTCCCTTTCTTGTTCAAATGTGAAAACATTTTAAACTCTTGGGAATACTTAGTCCCCTTATAGTTTTTTGAGAACTGAACTTAACTCTTTACTCTTTGTTTAACTCAAAACTTAAGTGTTAAAACAAAGTTAAAACGTTTGTGAAAGACTTTTGAAAACTTTATAAACTTTTCTTGACTTGCTTCTTAACTTCTAGACTTGACTCTTAACTTTCATTGCGATTCTTGAATAATCCACATCACTTCTGCTTCTATTGGAACACAAGAATTGAATTATTGATTCAAGGTTCATGATCTCATGTTTATGGATGGTTTCATGATGTTTAGATGTACCTAAGTGTGTTGGAATCAACTAGAAAATATAGGTACATTGCTAAGGAACTAGTACTAAGAAGGGGTAAAAAAATAGAAAACATGGCATCCCTGACGCTCTGAGCGGCGTAGGTGCCAGACCCAAAACTTCAGAACTGAAGTTGGGGGACACTGGCTGGCGCGACGCCCCATCCCTATTCCCCAGATTTTTACGAAATTTCTCCTTCGTTTTTCAACTCTAAACCTTCTAAACTCAATTGGGTTTTCCCCAAACACTTAGAATCGATTAAACCGTCAAAATACATCAGATTCTACTCGAAATCACACCTAAAATCATGAATCAAACTCAAGGAACTTCAACAAGAACCCACAAGATTTCAAACGAATTTCATCAAGAACTCATAGGATTTACTTTCAAATCAATCTAACTTTGCTGAATTGAATCATGATTGGTGCATGGGTGAACTAATCCAATGCCATGTGATCTCACATACCTCGTAGGGAACACCCCTTGACCAAATCCATAAGAGAAATCCATACGGGCGATGATCTTGGCTCTTTTCTCCTTTCTTCTCCTCTTGCGTTCTTTCTCCAAAAATCCTAACTCTAATTTCAAAAGCGTAAACTGAACAATTTCAGTTTAGACCCTTAGATAATTACCAAAAATGAAATAAAATAATAGGGTAAGGAAAATACCAAACTACCCTTCCAAAATCCGGATTGGACTTTCCTTATCCAAACAGCCCAACTTCCTAAGGGAATATCTCACTCATACGAACTCGGAATTGCTCAAACTTGGCGGAGTTGGAAAGATTATTCCAAGATCTTTCCTACGATATCTGGAAGCACACCTAAATCATCTTGAGGTAGGAGTTATGGTCATTTGAAGTTGACCAAAAACTCAATTTAACATACTTCACAATTTTCCAGATTTTTATTTACTTTCCAAAAATGACTATTTCCAATCTTTAACTTCTTCCTAGTTCTTTCAATTAGCGAGATGTTACAATATCTCCCCCTTGGGAACATTCATCCTTGAATGAGACTACTCTTACTAGGCTAAGAGTGCAACATCAATCATTCAGTTCAAACACCCAACAAGCAAATGCAAAAAAACAACATGCCAACTTATAAATAAATACTAAGAAAAGGATTAGTACCTTAATTTGGAACTTCTACGGATTCGAAGAGATGTGGATATCTATTCTTCATGTCCTCCTCAGCTTCCCAAGTAGCTTCCTCAACAAATTGATTCCTCCAAAGAACTTTGACTGATGCTACCTCTTTTGTTCTTAACTTGCGAACTTGGCGATCTAGAATCTGAACAGGAATCTCCTCATAATACAAGCTATCCATGATCCCAATATGTTCGGTTGGTATGATCAATGAAGGATCACCCATGCACTTCTTCAACATGGATATTTGAAATACCGAATGAATCGCGGCTTACTCTTGTGGTAGCTCCAACTCATAAGCTACATTACCTGCCCTTTTCGATATTCTTTAAGGGCCAATATACCGGGGACTAAGCTTCCCCTTCTTACCAAATCTCATAACACCTTTCATGGGTGAAACATTTAAATACACCCAATCATTTACTTCAAACTCTAATTCCCTCCTCCTAATATCAGTGTAGGATTTCCGACGACTCTGCGCCATTTTCAACCTCTCTTGAATCACTTTCACCTTCTCCATAGCTTGATGAACTAAATCAGGTCCTATCAACCCGAATTCGCCAACTTCAAACCATCCAATAGGAGATCTGCATCTCCTCCCATAAAGAGCTTCATAAGGAGCCATTTGGATGCTAGAGTGGTAACTATTGTTGTAAGCAAATTCAATAAGGGGCAGGTGATCATCCTAATTTCCTTTGAATTCAATTACACAGACCCTCAACATGTCTTCTAAGGTATGAATAGTGTGCTCTGCTTGGCCATCTGTCTGAGGATGAAAGGCAGTACTTAAGTTCACCTTTGAACCCAAACCTTTTTGGAATGACTTCCAAAACTGTGCAATAAATTGCGCACCTATATCTGAAATAATGGAAACTGGAACTCCATGAAGTCTAATCACTTCTTGAAGAAACAATTTGGCATAATCCTCTGTTGTATGGGTAGTCTTTACCGGCAAAAAGTGGGCTGATTTTGTCATTCTATCAACAATCACCCATATCGAATCATGCTGCCTGCGAGACCTTGGCAAACCTGTGATGAAATCCATATTAATCATCTCCCACTTCCATTTCAGAAGTTCTGTATTATGAGCCAAACCACCAGGCCTTTAATGCTCTACTTTAACTTGTTGGCAATTTGGACACTTAACAACAAATTCTTCAATGCCCTTCTTCATACTACTCCACCAATACACTTCTCTCAAGTCAAAATAAATCTTTGTGGAACCCAGATGGATGGAATATCTGGAGCTATGAGCTTCCTCCATGATCCTCTCTTGGAGTTCATCCACCCTGGGTACACACAATTTACCTTGATACCTCAATACGCCATCTCCCCCTTGTTCAAAAGCCATTACTTTCTGCTTATGAACATTTGTCTTCAATTCAAGCAAAATAGAATCTTAGTCTTGCTTTTCTTTCACTTCTGACACTAATGAAGATTCAGCCCCATTCATCACCACTACTCCTCCTTATGTGGAATATATTAGTCGGACTCCCAGACGTGCAAGTCTATGCACATCTTTCGCTAACTCTCTCTTTTCTTCCTCAACATGGGCGGTACTACCCATAGACAACCTGTTTAAAGCATCAGCAACAACATTAGCCTTACCTGGGTGATAAACAATACTCATGTCATAATCCTTGAGTAATTCTAACCACCTCCTTTGTCTGAGATTAAGTTCTTTCTGAGTGAACACATATTGAAGACTCTTGTGATCAGTGATTACATCAACATGAACATCATACAAATAATGACGCCATAGCTTAAAAGAAAATACTACAACAGCCAACTCTAAGTCATGGGTTGAGTAATTATTCACATGAATTTTCAAGTGTCTGGAGGCATAAGCTATAACCTTGCCATTTTGCATTAATACACAACCTAAACCAACTCTAGATGCATCACAATATACAAAAAAACCTGAGTACCTTCTAGTAAGGTCAAAACTAGGGCAGTAGTCAACCTCTTTTTCAATTCCTAAAAGCTTTTCTCACAAGCTTCAGACCATTGAAACTTAACTGTCTTCTGAGTCAACTTGGTCAAAGGGGATGAAATGGATGAGAACCCATCTACAAACCTTCTATAATAGCCAGCCAAACCCAAGAAACTCCTAATATCAGTTAGAGATATAGGTCTAGGCCAATTCTGCATTGCCTCTATTTTTTTAGTATCAACTTTAATTCCCTCTCTAGACACAATGTGGCCTAAGAATGCCATAGACTCAAGCCAAAACTTGCACTTAGAGAAGTTGGCATACAACTCTCTATATTTTAAAGTCTGGAGAACTATTTTGAGATGACTAGCATGATCCTCTTCATTCCTTGAATAGATTTCATCAATGAAGACGATAACAAACATATCTAAATAAGGTTTGAATATTCTATTCATAAGGTCCATGAATGCTGCAGGCGCATTGGTCAAACCAAAGGACATAACTAAGAACTCATAATGACCATAACGAGTCCTGAAAGCTGTCTTTGGAATATCACACTCCCTTACTTTCAACTGATGGTAGCCAGATCTAAGGTCAATCTTAGAAAAACAAGAAGCACCCAGAAGCTGATCGAAAAGATCGGAAGAGGATACTTGTTTTTGATGGTAACCTTGTTCAACTGACGGTATTCTATACACATCCTAAGGAACCATCTTTCTTTCTCACAAATAAGATTGGAGCGCCCCAAGGTGAGACACTTGGTCGAATGAAACCCTTATCAAAGAGATCTTTCAACTGTTCTTTAAGCTCTTTCAACTCTGTTGGTGCAATTCTATATGGCAGAATAGAGATAGAACGAGTATCTGGAAGAACATCTATATCGAAGTCTATCTCTCTCTCAAGAGGGACTCCGGGTAGATCATCTCGAAAGACTTCTGGAAACTTTTTTACTCTAGGAACTGACTGAATTGGAGGTATCTTAACACTAAAGTCATTAACTCGGACTAAGTGATAGACACAACCCTTAGAAACTAACTTTCTTGCCTTAAGGTAGGAAATAAAATGACCCTTAGGCACTGCTGAACTACTTTTCCACTCTAAGACTGGCTCGTTTGGAATTTGGAACTTAACAACTCGAGTTATACAATCAATGGAGGCATAACAAGCATGAAGCCAGTCCATAACTAGAATGACGTCTAAGTCTACCATGTCCAACTCAATTAAATCAGCCATGGTATCCTTGTGATTGATGGAAATGACACAATCACGATATACTCGCTCAGCTATAATAGACTCCCTAACAGGTGTAGAAACACAAAAGGGTTCAAAGAGTTTCTCAGGAAGAACATAAAAACTATTTGCAACATAAGGGATTCCAAAATATAAACTTGCTCCTGGGTCTAGCAAAGCATAAACATCAAGAGTAAAGACTTTGATCATACCAGTGAGGCAAAATGGTCTGATAGGCCCTTATACTTAAGTCGGATTGTAAACTGGACCCTTCTACTTACGACTTTGTCAACTGAACACTTAAACTCAATAAAACATAATATTTTAAACCCTTTTTTCACTTGATCAGGGTGCGTGTAAATACAACCAAATACACATGGAATTCATGTCATTTTTTAGTAACACGTCAAAAATTAAATATAAAAAATAATAATAATATTTAAAAATGTTATGTTTTACTTTTTCTCTGTTGTAACCCTTTCCCCATCCCCTTTCTCATCTGATCTCACCTCCAGCGCCTCCCCCAACCAAATCCAAACCAATATCCCATCCTTTAGCAATGGCGATGATATTTATCACGTTCATCTCCGGCGAAGAGTTGAAATCGAGTAAATAAACTAGTATCAGAATGATTTCTTGAGCTACTGCAATCAATACGTTCTTGTCAAGATAACATCCCAAGATACGAGTCCAATATCGAGTTCTTTGACTTAGTCGTTTCGATTTGAAACCGAGTCCAATATCAAGTTCTTCGACTCAGTCGTTTTGATCTGAAACCGAGTTATCAGGTTCCTCGATTCAACCCGTATAGACTTGTGATTCGAGCTTTCAATTTTAGAGAGAAGTTTCCAATTTGAATTTTCAAATTAAAAGTTCAAAACCATGTAACCCGTTCCCGATTCGAAGACAAATAAATCAGAAATGAATTTGAAGATTTATTTCTTTTTGATTTCATATAACCATTTCTGTTCAACTTTAGTTTCAATGAGTAATTTATACGAAGAGAAATCTACCGGTGGCGGACCTAATTATCCTAATTATCCTAATTATTTTTATTTTCAGAAAATTAGAAGAGGAAAGGAGTATTTTAATTTTTCCTTTTTTAAAAGAAAATTTATGATTATATGTATATTTCTAGCTGTTCACGCTCTTAATTCGCGCGTAAATCACACACTTTTCTAACTCAGGAATTTTATTGCCACATAAGTTTGGTCAATGGTCAGAAGGGATTAAAATATTATGTTTCATTGAGTTTAAGTGTCTAGTTGACAAAGTTATAAGTAAAAGGGTCCAGTTTACAATCCGACCCAAGTATAAGGGTCTATCAGACCCTTTTGCCTACCAGTGACAACATCTGGAGAGTTCTCTTGCTCTTGACGACTAGTGATCGCATAAAGACCGCTAGTACCGAAAGTAGATCCTTTAGGTGCTGCCCTGTCTGGTCGAGCAACTGATGAAGATTGGGCTTTATTGCCCTGATTTCCACTACCTTGTCGGTTCTTAGGGCACTCTTTCATGAAGTGACCCTCTTGTCCACACTTGAAACAACCTGACTGGCCATCACGACACTTACCTGGGTGGGTTCTACCACACTTAGCACATGCAGGAGTCCAGATACCCCATTGTGCCACACTACCCTGAGACTGTGTAGGTCTAGATCTGAAGTGCTGGGAATTCTGGCTATTATACTCACTTTTGTTTCTGGTTGCAGGTGCACTAGCAGATGATGAAGCAGGCCCCTTTTCCTTTTGCTGAAAGGACGAATGGTTCACGTTACTTTTCTGTTGCCCGGACTTATTCCCTGTCTTAGCATTCTTGTTTCTAAACTCCTCCCTATCCCTCAACTTCTCTTCCTCAACCTGCTGCACACATACCATTAACCTCGATATGTCCCCAATTAGCATTGCTGCCCTGCCCTATTTGGTTGATAGACGGGACAACCCAGCAACAAACAGACTCATTGTACTACTTATATCCGTAACCATCTCCGGAGAATAACGGGATAGTTGAGTCAAATTCAACCCATACTCATGAACACTTAGTGAATCTTGCTTAAGGGTAAGGAACTCTCGTACCTTAGCCTCTTTCATTTCTCGAGGAAAGAAACTCCCCAAGAAGGCCTCGTCAAAACAAGCCCAACTCGCAAGTGGTGCATCCTCAGCTCGGTTCTTCTTCCATTGATCGAACCAAATCCTAGGGACACCCTTCATTTGGTATGCAGCTAGTTCCATCCTCTCAGTATCAGCTACGTGGATGACATCAAATACCTTTTGTAGTTCCTCAATAAAATTCTCTGGATCCTTAGAAGTGCTCGAACCAGTGAAATATGGAGGGTTCATCCTCAAGAACTCACGAATCCTCAAAGTGTCAGCCTCTTCTTTTGGAGCTCCTCTTTGCTGCCCAACCTGGTTAGTCACAGCTTGACTTAGCATCCTTATTGCTTCTCTGAACTCAGCATTAGTAACTTTCCTTTGGGGTTGCACATCAGGTGCATTGGGTACCCCTTGCTCCTCAACATTACGTCTAGCAGGATGACCTCTGACAGCTCATCATGGAGGCATGATATGAAAGACACACGTAAGCACAAGTTAGAAGAAACTTTTTAGTGATGAACTCTAACGCACGAAATGAGTGTGAAAGAAGTGAGAACATTCCTAAGTGTTGCAGCCTACTAGTTATAGATGTGGCACACTTCATACCGATAACTAGGACTCTACAGACATGACTTCATAGACTCCCTAGGACTTTTGAACTCTGTGCTCTGATACCAAGTTTTTCATGCCCCAAGTGAACCCTTGGCCTGGCTTACTTACTCAGCGAAAGACTTAAACACAAGAAGTATAACTCATGCAATAACTTAATAAATAATAACTTAGCAAAAATGGTAACTCAAGTCTTTAACGTATATAACTGAAATGAATAAGACTAAAGAACTATAACTATTGGTCTATAAAGCCTCTAAAACAAAGAGGGATATCAGGACAGGACCCCCGATCATCCTAACAACTGAAAATTAGAAAGCAATGTAAAAAGGATCCCTCCGGAAAGCAAGGATGCTCACCAACTGACTCTGAGTGCTCAACCTGATCAACGAGGCGCTGGATGCTGATCCTGGTCACCTATGTCTGCATCATTAGACGATGCAGGCCAACTGACATCAGTACATTGAATGTACGAGTATGCGAGTTGGAATGCTAAACATAACATAGGCTTGAAAAAAATCTGAAAGGAACACTTACCTTGGTTTTACTCAACCCATGAACAACTTAACTCAATATAAAGCAATAAAACACATGTAATATATAAAAAGTTTTTACAATAGTAGAAAGCAACTTAGTTCATTAAAGAAATGACATAACAAACTCAAATGTACTCATGTAATAAAGTAATATAGTTTCTGTGGGAGTTTCTCTAAACGACAACCACCGCTATGAGCCTAAGTGGTGATACAACATCTTTCCCATGCTGCCAGAACTGTCATATACTTTGTCGTCATATAGAACGCCTTAACTAAGTGGATCCACTAGTCTCTGCTAAAAAGCACTTAAGGATTCATCTAAAAAGTATGATCATTTACTACCAATGATGGCTACATGGTTTATGGAGACTTGAGTTAATATGAACTCGCATCCCCATATCGGTGCTCAATACTACTCCTAAAATAGACTTAGCTCATATGTTTTAAGTCAAAACTTATTTCTTTGGTTTGAGATAATTACTCAACACTTTAGCTTAAAAGCTCTCTTGGAAATCGGTGTTTCCCTTTTTTGTTCAAATGTGAAAACATTTTAAACTCTTGGGAATACTTAGTCCCCTTATAGCTTTTTGAGATATGAACTCAACTCTTTCTCTTTCCTTAACTCGAAACTTAAGTCTTAAAACAAAGTTAAAACGTTTGTGAAAGACTTTTGAAAACTTTATAAACTTCTTTTGACTTGCTTCTTAACTTCTAGACTTAACTCTTAACTTTCCTTGAATTGAATTATGGATTCAATGTTCATGATCTCATGTTTATGGATGATATCATAATGTTTAGGTGTACCTAAGAGTGTTGAATCAACTAGAAAATATAGGTACATTGCTAAGGAACTAGTACGAAAAGAAGGGGGGGGGGAATAGAAGACATGGCATCCCTGGCGCTCTGAGCGGTTGATGTTTGCGTAATTAAGACACAACTTCTGATGCAAGTGTCTACGATCGTACAATAGTTTAGTAACCCAACCAAGGGTTGGGATTGTCCCAAGAGAGTGGTTTTGAGAACTTATAGAAAAATAAAATTTAGTTCTAACTAGTTGTAGCTAAAGACATTAACGAGTAAAAACGTTGTGAATTAAAAGGGGGACACAAGAGTGTCAATTAACAATGAGGGAGTTTTATCACAAGTAAGGTAAAAACAGCAAAATAAACAAGGGTTTCTAAGTAATGAGAGGGGATCCTTGGGATGTGACGGGAATACGAGTTAAGCTAGATTATTGGGTACATGCTTTCGATAGAAGATTCATAGAGTAATAGTGACTAGGCTAGACTTTAAGGAGGATAAGCTCTCTCTCGAGCAACTTACCCCATTTCAAATGCGTTCCTCTCAGACACTTATTTGCCGCATGAAGAACAGCCTCCGCCTTAACCCACTCACTCTCTCGATCTGAGTGTGTGGACATGGGACTAGGGTTCACTCTCTCGAGCTGAACCTCATGTCGACCCACTCACACTGGCCATCAATCTAGTGGTCTTAGTTTTACGACCTCTCTCTCAAGCAAGCTGAAAACACATAAATAAACTTATATTTGCAACTACAAATTCATTAAATTCATCCACAACCACTAAACGAAATCACATTTAAACTACGAATACACTATCAGCAAGCAAGACCTAACAACTAACCTAACCCATATTCACTAAATCACACCCCAAGAATTGGGGTTTTTAGCCACACATCTAGAGATATAAATTTATATCTAAATGAGCTTGCATTCAAATGGGTATGAAGATTTAAGTCTTGTTACAGGCCAAGAATGAAGAATCCAAGAGACCCAAGTCTAAATCCTTGGAGATGAAACCCTCTTCTTCTTCAAGTCTTCAAAACCCTCTCAAACTTAGAGCAAAAATATCAAAAAGTACTATTCTATATGAAAACTATCACAATTGTTCGACTCTAAGTGAAAATTATAATAAATGTTCCACACCTAAAACTACAACTGTAACTAGTATTTATAGTTTTCACAGATTTGTGTTGCAGCGGATCATTCGGCGTCGTTAGTCGGAATCGTTGATCAACTCGGCGTCGTTAGTCGGAATCGTTGATCAACTCGGCGTCGTTAGTCGGAATCATTTATCAACTCGGTGATTCGCCCTTTGGTGTAGTTCATCACCGTCTTGCACCATCCCTAAACATTGTTGTGCTCTGGTTCATTGGGCGACATGGTACTACTTCGCGAAACTTCTCGGTGATGCACTGACTGCTCCCTTTTTTCGACGACTTGATCTTTTTCTTCAGGGCTCAGCACACCGAAACAAAAGGCGAAGTAAGACCCTTCGACGACTCACCAAATGGACTCGGCGATCCTCAGGCCTTCATTTGTTCGTTCTTTACAGCCTTTTCGTTCTTTTTGCGATGTAGTATCCATGCTTTCCTTCAAACTTTAAATACCTGAAACTTAAGGGTTTTCATCAGATATTGAGATAAAATAAGCATTTGAGGACACAATTTCTATTAAAATATAGCCCTAAATTAGTCCAATGTGTGGACTCATCGACACCCCTAACTTAAACTTTTGCTTGTCCTCAAGCAAACTCAAGTTCAGCCATTCAAAAAAGTGTCTCGAACAGTGCTACACAAGACTCAATCATGAATGCACACAACTAGACTCAATTTACTTATGGAAAGATCAAATGTGCACTCAAAGATTCAAATTGTGACTCACCAATATCAACGAATCTCATGCTCACAATACTTGCTTCAAATGCAAGTTCAAGCTCAATTATAGTGTTCAAATGCCCTCACACAAAGAATGATTCCATATTCACACAATGGTTTCACCGTTTAAAGCTTTGGAATCAGATGCAACGCTCACACTCACAAAGAAGAACATAATGCATAATTTCACCTATAGGTTTGCCCGTATTTTCCAATCAACATTTGTTTTAGCTCACTCAAGATCAAAAAGGACTTTTCAAGGCTTGTAATGGGGATGAATGCAAAGATATGGTCATTTAGTATCAGTGACTTTCATCCTCATGAGATGTGTTGCTCACAACACTTCCTTTCCTTTCTCCTTCATCATTTTCAGTAGTGCTTATAAGTCATCCTATTATTTACTTTCCAAGAATTGTTTGGAAGCTCCCTCTCATTTTTCAACTTTATTCCACAACTTTTCTTTTTCATTCTTTTTTTTTCTTTTATGTTTTTTTTATGAAGGGGTTCGATTTTCCTCAAAACCATGGGTAGAAGGGACTTTCTTGCACTTCTTGACTTGTCCCTATCTTTTCAACACACACACAACTTAGGCTTTTGGCCTAAGTTAGCTATTCAACTAATCACAACTTCATGAGGATTATGGGCGATGGATAAAGAAAGGTCCATTGCTTTCATCCAGTTTTTTCCAAAGAAAAGGGAAAGGCTCAAAGGGTAAGTCACAAAAGAGGTATATGTCAAATTGGCTCACATTCGTACAAGTTGCCTAAGATCATATCAAGAGATAGCATCACTTAGTTGACTGGACCAATGGGGAAAATTCTAGGATCTATCATGCATAGTTCACAAGTAAGCTCATCACACTAGGCATTGACACTATAAGTCAAACAAGACTCCAAACTTTCGCTAGTGTGCAATGATCATCACAAGAGAATCAATTTGATACAAGGCTAGTCATAACGAGAAGCAAAGAGTTTACATTTTGTCTACGCAACTTCATTTGGCCTCATTGTAGCCCCGTATTCATTTTCGTTCGATTGAGAGCACTATTCAAGTCATCGGTATTGATTGGAACCGAAACTCAAATTTTTTGCAAAAGAACAGCCACACTCAAGAGCATATAACGGGTGGCGAAAATGTGCAAAAAGTTCAAAAAATTTCGGAAAGGGGTCCAAATCATTTTGCAATTTAAAACAAAAAGAGCCACAAGCTCAAACATCCACAAAAAGCAGTATTTAACACAATAACAGCTCAAAGCCCAAATATATAAGCGAAAATATAAGTCACAAATAGCACACAAAAGGTGGGCCTCACCCCACCACAAATAAAATGTATTTGTCTTGTAGAATTTTAACCCTTTTGGCTTGCAAACTGACCAGTTCATGCTCATTTGGTGGCAGTAGTCTTGATTGTTGAGTCAGTCGGTGTTTCTCTGAACAGTTGTTTACTTCGCTGAGTTTTACAGAACTTCCCAAGCAAATTTGGAAGTCCAAACGGCGGTAAACATCGGGGTTGCCGATATGGTTGGCGATTTTCCAATACTTTTCTGGGCTCGCTGAATTTTACAGACTCCAATTTGAAGCTGTCTTGAGTTAAACGGCGGAATAAATTTGGTGTGCTGACCTCTTTGGTGACTCGCCGACTGGACCTGTTGCTTGCCACCCAACACTTTTTCTAACACATTATAACACTTCAACTTGTATAAACGACACACTATTATTTTACCAATACGCAAATATAAATTATTAAGGGGTTTTGGGTTGCCTCCCAAACAGCGCCTTAGTTAACGTCACGGCACGACGCAAGTCAACAACTATTCTTCATCCTCGGAGTCGCCCATGTTGTAATTAGGCGAGTCCTCAACGAATGGTGGGTAATGACCTGATATCAAATGGCTGATTTGAGCATCCCGCAGCTGAATAGTCATGGAGTGAGAGGTTGACGCTTCATTTAGCATTTCGATGTTTTCCTTCATCTCATTCAACATCTTATCATGTGCTTCATTATTTTGCTGAATGAGTGAAAGAGCTTCGTCATTTTGCACACTTCCCTGCTTCTTCCCATGACTACACTCTCGGAGGGAGAAGTGCTTTTCTTTTCCCATGGCTTGTACTTCCAATTCTGTGACTCGGTTGGATAGAGCATCCAACTGGGTGACTAGTGCATCTCACTCTTGCTTCTTTTTGGCTTCTTTGTTGGCTTCTACCATGCCAACAAGGAGTTTTTCTACAACTTCATAAGGCTGGTATAGCATGCCGCCCTCGCAAAGTTGATCGGCTACACTTTTATTCTCGGGTCCAAGACCCCTATAGAAGCACTCCAGTAGCGCCTTGTCCGTCATCCCATGAGATGGGCATGGTTGCAGAACCGCTTGAAACTTCAGCCACATTTCATGAATTGTCTCATCCCCTACCTGTTTAAATGTCAGGAGGTTGTCTCTGAGGTTCAGTAGTTTCAGGAGGGGATGGTCCGTGTAGTACCCATAATGATCATCCATTCTTATTTCCCTGCTTTGATATTCAAACAAGCAAAACAAAACTACAATTTAGATTAGTAAGCTAAAACTAAGAAGGATCAACAATTCTATTTAACTAAGAATTCCCAAATAACACCACTCCCCGACAGCGGCACCATTTTGATTTTTGCGTAATCAAGACAACTTCTGATGCATGTGTCTACGATCATACAATAGTTAAGTAACCCAACCAAGGGTTGGGATCGTCCCAAGAGAGTGGTTTTGAGAATTTATAGAAAAATAAAATTTAGTTTTAACTAGTCATAGCTAAAGACATTAACGAGTAAAAACATTGTAAATTAAAGGGGGGACACAAGAGAGTCAATTAACAATGGGGGAGTTTTGTCACAAGTAAGGTAAAAACAGCAAAATAAACAAGGGTTTCTAAGTAATGAGAGGGGATCCTTGGGATGTGATGGGAATACGAGTTAAGCTAGATTATTGGGTACATGCTTTCGATAGAAGATTCATAGAGTAATAGTGACTAGGCTAGACTTTAAGGAGGATAAGCTCTCTCTCGAGCAACTTACCTCGTTTCAAATGTGTTCCTTTCGGACACCCATTTGCCGCATGAAGAACAGCCTCCGCCTTAACCCACTCACTCTCTCGATCTGAGTGTGTGGACATGGGACTAGGGTTCACTCTCTCGAGCTGAACCTCATGTCGACCCACTCACACTGGCCATCAATCTAGTGGTCTTAGTTTTACG
>JAJOOF010007195.1:0-35305 GCA_029582545.1 Solanum lignicaule | reverse complement strand
AATTAGATAGACAACATATATTGAAAATTGAAAACATATAAATAATAAATGGGCCCAAATGAGGTCAAACTTTTTGGCTAATAAAGTAGTAGGTAATTAATGGTGTTAAATTGTCCAGTAATATAAATTTTAATGGTACAACCATAAAAGAAGAATGTACAACACTATCAAGCACATATCATCCAACACTTGTCATGTGCTAAGTAGTAGTTATTCCCACTTATTATTATTATATATATATATATATATATATATATATATATATGTAATTACTCAAGAAATAATTATGATAAATTAAAGTTGAGTGATCACGATTAATAAAAATGTAACGACCGGGTTCCGTCGTTATAGAAGAGCCAACGGGGAAAAATTTTGGGCCGAAAAACTTTTTTGTAGTAACTTGAGATCTCCCAACCTAGTCCAGATTTGGACGAAATCGGAGTCTGTGAGGTCTAGGGAAATCTGGTAGCAATTGGGTGATGTAATTATGAATTCAATCACATGAGTAGATAGGTAAGTCGTTAAGCAACCCGTAAGACTTTACGGAATTGAATTCTGGTGAGTAGAACTCCCGACACTGATTTTGACGTGAACGGGTAGTTTCTGAGTGTCGTTGGTTGAAGGTGTGTTGTGAAATGGGGTCTTGGATTTATTATTTTTGCTCACTATTCCGTGCAAGCCGCTATGACAGGGATTTCTGCCGCCAGGGCGGGGCCGCTGTAGTGGGGTGAGGCCGTTGTGACGGGGCAGACGTGACTTAAAGTCAGAAATAAACCTTAAAATCATTTTATTCTGCAATTTTTGAACTTGAGAGCTAAGGAACAAACCCAGGGATTTTCTTCACAGTTTTCCACCATTCTTGAGGCTAAAAGTAAGAATTTCACTTCCCTAATCCATTTTTCAATCCGTAGAACGTAATCTAATGGGTAATTATCGATGGGGGAGGATTTTGATCTGAAATTTATGGTGGAAACAACCCTAATTTGGATATGGGGATCATGGGTATGATCTAAGGTTGATATAATTGTTAGTAATTCGGGTAATTAGTGATTGTTTATTGATTTCCGTGTTATTATGATTGTTTGTAAACCAAGAACAAGCGGAACGAATCCGGAAAGGGAAGAACCAAGTTTCTTAGCTTATTTCGAGGTAGGTGATGGTTGTGATTCGCTGTGAGAAGCGGAAAACCATAAAAAAAATGACGATAGTTCGTGGAGGTTTCTACAGAAAAACCCCTTGGTTCTGGCAAACGGATCATAATTACATTGTCTTTAGTACGATCTGGCTTCACACCTCTCGCCTATCGAAACACCAACCCAATCTTGAAAGCTGAAGTGGGCGACTCGGTGACCTTTGACACGTTACACCTGGTTGCACGTAATCTTGACTTTCGCCCTTCACTCGTGCAGTTAGACCCCCACCCGTTTGAGCCGGAAAGCGTACCGACTGTTTGATGATAGGCTAGTTTGATTTCAAGCTAAGCAGCAAGGCATGATCAGTCATATCGGGCGGGGAATTGCATTCGCTAATAGAGCTTCCTACGATCGCACCCTAGGAGAGTGCAAATGGCAAGTTGAATGGTCTTGTTCCACTTAGTAGCCCAAATCCGCGTACCCCCTTTAACACGCAAGTACGCTTTAACTACTTAGCTTCGAAACTATTCCATTTCATTGGCAATTGAAATAGATCTAAACGGATTGCTTGGTACCCAGGGCTTCATAAATGAATTGAAAATAATATCGCTTTGCTTGACCTGATCGTTGTGCCAAGGGCTGGTGGTGCATGATTGTGTGACGTATGTTTGTTCTTGCTTCATTATGATACATGTATGTATGCGAATGTTGCATTATTGATCACATTAACTGTAAATGAGGATATATGAATGATGAATGCCATGAATCATGACTTGATTGTATGATTTTGACTATGTACTTTGTGATTGTGATTGTGGCTTGTTGAATGGATCAGGTGTTGCGTTCCGACACACTAACTTGGATCAGTTGCCATATTTCGGCATAATTATGAGATCGACTGCCATGTTCCGGCATAATCATTGGATCGGGTACAACGTTTCGGCATAATTATAAGATCGGTTGCCACGTTCTAGCATAATCATTGAATCGGGTACCACGTTTCAGTATGCTAACAGTATGGGATTGGGTTCCATGAGAGGACGAATGATTTGATGTAACTGTGATATTTGAGAATCGTGAAATTGTTCGTTATTTGTAAAATGATGATGATATTGTATATGTTCGGTATATGCATGTTATTGTGTGTTGCACTTAGTGGGATAGTCGCGTGATCCTACCAGTACATCGTGGTTGTGTACTGATACTGCACTTGCTCTATCTTTGTTGAGTACATGCCATCTTCAAGTAGCTATTGACAGACCTCGCTTAGAAGATCAGTGATCGTTCGAATTCAAGGGTGAGCCACTTCTTCCGGGCTGCCATGAGTTCTCTTTCTGTCTATGTCCACATTTCAGACTTAGATTTTCTAGTTAGTTATTAGTACATTAGTTTGGGGTTGTAACCCTTCTTGTTAGACTTATGGATCTTGTTAGATGTTTTGGTACATTGACTTTTAGGTTTTAGGTGTATTTCTTTCACATTTGTTTAGTTGTTAGACTATTGTTTTGCAGTTTATGGGAACTCCTTATTTCTTTCCTTAGCATTTAACTTGCTTCTGTAACTTAAAGGCCTTAGTATTTTGATTTAGTTGGTTAGCTAACTAGTATTAACGGTTCTCCCACAAGAGGGTTAGTGTGGGTGTCAATTACGATGGTCTAGGTCGTGA
The DNA here is from genome assembly GCA_029582545.1 of Solanum lignicaule. NCBI lineage: Eukaryota > Viridiplantae > Streptophyta > Magnoliopsida > Solanales > Solanaceae > Solanum > Solanum lignicaule. Next base: position 32,506 of record JAJOOF010007195.1, on the reverse strand, counting down.
CAAAGTTGGTATCAGAGCCTAGGTTCGTTTATCTTGATGTACCAAAATGAGTCTAGTAAAGTCTTACGGAACGATACGGAGACGTCTGTAGTTTTCTTCGAGAGGCTATTGGACTTTAGGAAATCTCTATGTCTTTTCTTGTCTTTTGTGCTATAACTTGATTCCAATTGGTATCTGGCGATTCAAATTGGTATCTAACCTCCTTCACTCTTCTGTCCGCAGATGGTTAAAACTAGATTCAACGGCGTCAGGCCCGTAGCTCCCGTCAATGCTCCAGCTGAGGAATCTACAGCGAGAGGTCGCGGTCGAGGCAGGGTAGAGAAAGAGCTAGGGGTAAAGGCCGAGGAAGGGTGGCGCCTGCTGGGGATGGAGCACCGATTGAAAATGCTTCCAGACATGAGGCCCCTTCTGTCTATCATGAAGAGATATAGGAGAATGTTGAGGTTGAAAATGTTGAGGAGGTTGGACAAGAAGAAGAGGTGCAGGCTGAAACTACAGGTATTCCTCTTTTAAACCCAGTGTTAGCTCAGCAGATCATGTCATTCTTAAAAGGGTTGGTTGATCCTGGATTGCTTCCCTCTGTTCAAGCAACTCAAGCTTTTATCATTCCCCCTATTGCTAACACTGCCCACAATGTGGGTGGAACTGGAGGTAATGATACTTTCTTCTGTCCTTTATTGGGTTCTGTTATGACAGATAATGAGCATGAAATGTTGACCAAGTTTTTGAAGCTAAAGCCTCTTGTATTTCTTGGTTCTGAGAGTGAGGATGCTTATGAGTTTATCTTAGACTGCTATGAGAGGCTTCATAACTTGGGAATTGTCCATCATCATGGGGTTAAGTTTGTGACCTTTCAACTTCAAGGTGAGGCTAAACAGTGGTGGAGGACTGATGTGGAGTGCAGATTTTCAACTTTACCCCCACTCCCTTGGACCCAGTTTCATGCTCTGTTTTAGAGAAATATGTGCCTAGGACTTTGAGAAATCACAAGAATGATGATTTCATGGCTTTGGAGCAAGGTGGTATGTCTATGGCTGCTTATGAGGCCAAGTTCCATGCCTTGTCTAGATATGCTACTCAATTGGTGAATACTGAAGAGGAGAGGATCCATTTATTTATTAGGGAACTAAGCTCTGAGTTACAGGTATTATCTGTTCATATGACCTCTGCAGTGAGGAGTTGAAATGAGGTAACAGACTTTGTTAAGAAAGTGGATGGGGTAAGGTGAGATTGTCAGACAAAGGCATTGGCTAAAAGGGCCAAGAACTCGGGTAACTTTCAAGGTTCTTATTTCAAAGGGTCAGGGAGACCAACACTTGCAGCCAAGCCAATTCAGTATGTTATGCTCGCTTCTACAGGTAATTACTCGGGAACTTCACCTCATAATTTGATTCAGGATAGCCAAAGAGTCGCACCTTCGGCGAGCAGCATGCCATCTTTTGATCATACATGTTACAACTGTGGAGAACCTGGCTTATGAGGAGAGATTGTCCCCACTCGCGCATGATGGATTCCGCACAGTAGCAAACTAGAGCAGTGGTACCCGCGAAAAATGGTAATAATGGTCGAGGGCATCCACAAGGTGCACGAGGAGGTAATCAACGAGGCTGTAGGGGTAGATGAAATGATAACGCAGGTAGAGGTGCAGCACAGCCAGGCAGGGAAGTCGTCCGTCAAGATGATAAAGCCAGTGTTATGCCTTTCCGAGCAAGAATGAGGCAGAGGCGTCTAACGTACTCAGAATTTGCTATGATTTGTGATATACTTGATGCCCCCATCCATGTTTCTACCGCAGTTGGAAAGTTTGTCATAGTCACCCATGTCTATCGTGCTTGCCCTATTTTATTTAAGGGTTTTCAGACTTGGGCTGATTTGGTGATTTTGGATATGACTGAGTTTGATATAATCTTAGGCATGACTTGGTTGTCCTCCTATTATGTTGTGCTTAATTGTAATACTAAGTCTGTAACTCTAGAAATTCCGGGAAGGGAAAAGTTAGAGTAGGAAGGGGTGTACAAGCCTAAGCAAGCTAAGATCATATCCTCCGTTCGGGCTAGTAAACTGGTAGAGCAGAGTTGTTTGACTTATTTGGCTCATATTCGGGATGTTGAGGTTGAGTCTATTTATATTCGGGATGTTGAGGTTGAGTCTATTTCTGTGGTGTCAGAATTTAGAGAAGTGTTTCCTAATGATTTGCCCAGTGTGCCTTCGGTAGAGATATAAACTTCTGCATTAATTTAGAAGTTGGTACTCGTCTCATTTCTATCCCTCCATATCGCATGACTCCTGCCAAATTAAGAGAGTTTAAGGCTCAAATCCAAGAGCTTCTTGATAAGGAATTTATTCTTCCTAGTGCTTCCCCATGGGGTACTCCAGTTCTGTTTGTTAAGAAAAATGATGGCAGTATAAGAATGTGTATAGATTACCAATAATTGAAAGTATCATTTGCCTCGAATAGATGATTTTTTTGACCAATTGCAAGGGGCATCGGTTTTCTCTAAGATTGATCTAAGGTCTGGCTACCATCAGTTGAAAATTAGGCCTGAGGATGTGCCTAAGATGGCGTTTAGAACCCGCTATGGACACTATGAGTTTCTAGTTATGTCTTTTGGTTTGACTGATGCGCCTGCAATTTTCATGAGTTTGACGAATGGAGTGTTCAAGCCATTTCTTTATCGATGATATTTTGGTCTACTCGAAAAGTGAGGAAGAGCATGTCGACCATCTTCGTAGCGTTCTGGGTGTTCTTGGGAAACAAAGGTTGTATGCGAAATTTTCAAATTGTGAATTTTGGTTGACATTTGTTGCTTTTTTAGGACATGTAGTTTCAAAATAAGGGGTAATGATAGATCCCCAAAATATTAAAGCGGTTAAGAAGTGGGTTCGACCAACTGAAATAAAGAGTTTTGTGGGGCTTGCCAGTTAATATCATCGATTTGTGAAGAACTTTGTTTCTATTGCCACTCACTTGACATATTTGACAGAAAAAGAGATACCATTTGAATGGACTGAAAATGTGAGGAGAGTTTTCAAAAGCTCAAGACTCTTTTGACCACCGCACCTATTCTAGCACTACCGGTTGAAGGTAAAGATTTTATTGTTTATTGTGATGTTTCACATTCTGGTTTGGGTGATGTGTTGATACATGATAAAAATGTTATAGCTTATGCATCGCGTCAATTGAAGGTGATGAGAGGAATTACCCAACACATGATTTAGAGTTGGCAGCGGTAGTATTTGCTCTTAAGATCTGGCGACATTACCTTATGGTGTTAAGTGTGAGGTGTTTACTGATCATCGTAATTTGTAGCATGTGTTCGCTCAAAAGGATCTGAATTTGAGACAGCGAAGGTGGATGGAGTTACTCAAGGATTATGATGTGACCATTCAATACCATCCGGGTAAGGCTAATGTGATGGCAAAACACTTTGAGTCGAAAAGCGGTGAGTATAGGTAGTTTAGCTTGCTTGAGTGTATCCAAGCGACCCTTGGCTAAGGAAATTCAGACCTTGGAATCTAAGTTCATGCAGTTGGGCATCTCAGAAAGAGGTGTGGTGTTAGCTAGCATTGAAGTTAGGGCCACGTTCATTGAAGAGATCAAGGCCAAACAGTTTGAGGATGAAAATTTGAATGTACTTAAGAAAAAGGTTGTGATTGGTAAGGCACAAGAGACCACTCTTGATGTGAAAGGTGTGCTCAGTTTTAAATGAAGGATTTGTGCTCTTCGAGTTGATGACTTGATTCAGAAATTGTTGATAGAATTCCATGTCTCGCGATATTCTATTGATCCGGGTGTGACTAAGATGTATCGAGATTTGAAGAGAATTTATTGGTGGCCGGGCATGAAGAAGGACATAGCGGAGTTTGTGGCTAAGTGTTAAAATTACCAACAAGTGAAATATGAACATCAAAGGCCTGTAGGTTTGCTTCAGAGAATGCCAATTCCGGAATGGAAGTGGGAGATGATAGCCATGGATTTTGTGATTGGTCTTCCCAAGACTTTAGAAAAGTTTGATTCTACTTGGATAGTGGTTGATAAATTGACTAAATCATTCCATTTATTCCGGTAAGAATAGATTATAATGCTGAACAATTGGCTAAAGTTTATCTGAAAGATACAGTGAGGTTGCATGGGGTTCACTTTTTGATCATCTCAAACCGTGGTACGCAATTCACATCCAAGTTTTGAATGAAGTTACATGATGAATTGGGCACACAACTCACTTTTAGTGCAGTCTTCCATCCACAGACGGACATGTTGAGGGCATGTGTGATTGATTTTGGAGGGCATTGGGATAAGTTCTTACCTTTGTGTGAGTTCTCCTATAATAATAGTTATCACTCCAGCATAGATATGGCACCATTTGAGGCACTTTATGGGAGGGGATGTAGATCACCTATAGAATGATTTGAGACTGGAGATGTGAAACCTTTGGGAGTTGATTTAGTGAAGGATGCTCAAGATAAGGTGAGGAGTATTCAAGCTAAACTTCTAGCAGCCCAAAGTAGACAAAAAAAGTATGCAGACCATAACTTGTTGCTTCCAATTGCACATGCAAGTGTACGCGGTCGCTCAAGTAATATAGTGGCTCTTAAAAGAACCGAATTATCAAACCCAAAGGACTTGTCAATTAATTATTCTTACTAAATTATATTAATTCTAATTATTTATTTAAGGAGAGGATTTCAAAAGATGAATATATTAACTAAACTAAAAATAAAGATAAAATAACTAAAAAACAATTAACTAAGAAAAGATAGACGTTACACAATCAATGAATGAATCGATCTAGGATTATAATTTAATTAACAATCATGTTTAGCATCAATTTCATCAACTTATTTGATTATCTAGTTATTGATTCACAGGATTAAATGTATGATCATGGTCTCCCGACCTCTAATCGCCTACGATAAATGACAACCTAACTACATCGTTGAGCGGGGATAGGTTGGACCAAGTATCGAGCATTACGATTTCTTCATGTATAGTGACCAAACATGGTTTCTAGGTATATCTCTATCCTAGATACAAATTAACCCTAATTATTAAGAGAAAATCATGCTCCTTATATTCCACGTTCTATCATCTTATTCCTCTCCCGAGTTCAATTTGGATAATATATTTATTGCAATGGTGATCAAGCATCAAAATAGTAATCACAAGAATATAAGAACAACTAATATGATAAACAAATCATGCCGAATCAAAATAACTGAACAATCATATTGTAAGTAAATATAATCCAAGAACGAAAAATTTAACTCCACATAGATGTAGAGCAATTACAACGAATCATTCAAATAAAAGATGTAAAAAAAAATTTTAAAAAAAAAAAGATAAGAAAAAACCCTAAATCAAAAGTTAATTTCTACATTCATCCCCCTCCTCTAATAATTATTCTTATGGATTGTTTATAGATGTATAAAACTCTGAATAAAATAATTGAGTCCAAATAAAATTGGAACCCAAAACCTTGACGGAATTGGATTCCTCGTGGAACTGTGCATCGTCCGCCGCCTCACTGTTACCCTTCAAATATCAACTTCATATGTGGTAGCATGTAAGGCTCTTGTTTGATTTCAATTATTGCGCTCACCTTCATTATAATAAAATATTTCTTTTAATCCATTAAGATGTTTGATTTTCTTTTTCAATCTTCCATCTTTAATTCCTTTTAGCTCCAAACTTTTTTATTTTTCCATCAATTTAATCCTACAAATAAAATACACTAATTAGCACAATCCATTAAATTTATGCTTAAAAAGGATAAATATAAATAATAAATATGAGGCAAATAATGATTAAAAATATATATTTTGGCCTCACATCAACACCCCACACTTAAACTTTTGCTCGTCCTCGAACAAGCATACATTAAAGCTCATCTCAAAAATCCTTGATACAAACAGTTAGGCCATATATAAATTTCAAAACATTAAGTACACTTCTCGATTATTATGCAAGATATACAAATAAACAACAAACTTCTAACCTCAAGGAAGGACTCTGAACTCATCAAATTTAAGTTTGCTCACCTACTCTCATCAAAGAAAGCTAATAAAATCACCTATCTATCATGAAACAAGTGCCCTCACAAGAAGAAATAGTCCACACACTCAATTCAAAAGATTGAATATAAATTAAGGACTTAGCATCATAGAACAACTAACACTCAAAAATAAAATTCACATGTATACACAAAGAACCATAGGCTTGCCCATTATATACATCTCCACTAATTAAGCATGTTTGAATAGAATCAAATAGGACTTTAACGGGTTGTAATGTAGGTAAGGGAACAAGTAGGAAAACTATCTAATAGTGACTTACACTTCCTAAAGCACTTTGCAAGTTTAGACTTCATCACCCATTATTTTCTTCTCTTTATTTTCAACCTTCTCTTCAACAATTATTTCACAAGTAATTCTCATCATCTCAAGAATGTTTCAATCACTTCTTCTTTTTTAAGTATTCCTTCATAATAGTCACCCTCAACTTACATATTTTACATGCGTTAAGGTGCACGATGTCCTTGGAAGGACCAGGGCCATCATCAATGTAACTTCTCTTGTTCATATTTTTTTTTTGTTAAAATCACATTCTTTCAAAGAGGGCTTTTTAAGCACTTTGTAGCTATCATTGATTACCTTTTTCACTCAACCATCCCTTTTTCTTCAGAATTAGCAATTAGAATAAGTCTATGATATAATGCTCAAGGAAGCAAGGTGTAAAAACGAGGGATTCAACAAAATAGTTTAGGACAAAATTTAGCTTTTTTCAGATATTATATCACTAGTTAGTCTTTTTGAGCATGTAGCCTTTTGGGTTTGAAATAAAAACTTGTTGCTTCCACTTGCACACGCAAGTGTACGCGGTCGCACAAGTAATATAGTGGTTCTTAAAAGAACCGGATTATCGAACCCAAGGGACTTGTCAATTAATTATTCTTACTAAATTATATTAATTCTAATTATTTATTTACGGAGAGGATTTCAAAAGATGAATATATTAACTAAACTAAAAATAAAGATAAAATAACTAAAAAACAATTAACTAAGAAAAGATAGATGTTTACACAATCAATGAATGAATCGATCTAGGATTATAATTTAACTAACAATCATGTTTAGCATCAACTTCATCAACTTATTTGATTATCTAGTTATTGATTCACAGGGTTAAATGTATGATCATGGTCTCCCGGCCTCTAATCGCCTACGATAAATGACAACCCAACTACATTGTTGAGCGGGGATAGGTTGGACCAAGTATCGAGCATTACGATTTCTTCATGTATAATGACCAAACATGATTTCTAGGTATATCCATATCCTAGAAACAATTTAACCCTAATTATTAAGAGAAAATCATGCTCCTTATATTCCATTTTCTATCCTCTTATTCCTCTCCCGAGTTCAATTCGGATATGTTTATTTCAATGGTGATCAAGCATCAAAATAGTAATCACAAGAATATAAGAACAACAAATATGATAAACAAATCATGCCGAATCAAAATCACTAAACAATCATAATGTAAGTAAATATAATCCAAAAACGAGAAGTTTAACTCCACATAGACATAGAGCAATTACAACGAATCATTCAAATAAAAGATGTAAAATAAAATAAAAGAGAAGAAAAGAAGAAACCCTAAATCAAAAGTTAATTTCTACATTCATCCCCCTCCTCTAATAATTATTCTTATGGATTATTTATAAATATAGTAAATCATAAATAAAATAATTGAGTCCAAATCAAATTGAAACCCAAAACCTTGACGAAATTAGATTCCTCGTGGAACTGTGCTTCGTCCGCTGCCTCACTGTTACCCTTCAACTATTAACTTCACACGTGGCAGCATGTAAGGCTCTTGTTTGATTTCAATTATTGCACCCACCTCATTATAATAAAATATTTCGTTTAATCCATTAAGGTGCATGTTTGATTTCTTTCTTCAATCTTCCATCTTTAATTCTTTTTAGCTCCAAACTTTTTTATTTTTCCATCAATTTAATCCTACAAATAAAATACACTAATTAGCACAATTCATTAAATTTATGCTCAAAAAGGACAAATATAAATAACAAATGTGAGGTAAATAATGATTAAAAATATGTATTTTGGCCTCGCATCAATATGACATTTTAGACCGATGAGAATGTTCTTCTTAAGGTATCACCCATGAAAGGGGTGATGAGATTTGGCAAGAAGGGCAATGTCACAACCCGGGAGCACCCCCTAGTCGTAACACGGCTTAATTGATCCCAAAGGGGTTGGATACAAGCCCTTAGCTTTCATCATCGCATAAAGACATAGAAAAATGAGGAAATTTAAAAACTTTTACAATAGAAGTCACTTCTTCATATAAGGAAAATAGGAACTAGACTTTGTCTCAATCACCATCTAAACGTAAGAGTACAAATAGGGACAATGCCCTTTACATCAATAAAGTTCCCAACAATGGGAAATATAACATAGTCTAGAACATAAGAAGTAAACTAGAAACTTGAATCAATAGCAACTCGTCCTCGAACTTGAGAACTCATCAAGCCTAGGCAATAGTCGACCCAAGCTTCACCTTCAAGGAAGTAGTAAGTATCAACGACCGGAACCTACACTCATAGTAAAGTAGAAAATATGGGTTAGCACAATGAATTGTACTAAGTATGGACACCATGCACAAAAATCCTTAAAACATGCATAAAAGGGGCATTTAGTTGAAATCATGCTTTTAGTCAAGTTTAGAAACTATTATGCACATTCATAAAGAAACATAATTCAATTCAACATATAAGCAACCCAAAGCCACACAAGTGCAATGCAAAGGTAAGATCCCATAATCCTACCAAATGCTAAGTATCACCTTTAGGCTACCAATAATATACATAAAAGTGATGACATTCACATTCATAGCATTCATTCATACCTTCCATGCATTATTCATAAATCACAATAATTCTACTTGCCTAAGGTACAACGTACATTCTAGCTATTTAGGTGGATCCACTAGCTAAGAGCTATGTGGGCACATAGTTATGGGACAAGGAGATTGCTACTAGAAACCCGGACTTGCTAAACGTAGAAGGTTTCTATCTCATGAGATATCCTACATTGGGAAGCCAGACTTGCTAAACGTAAAAGCCCGCATCTCACTTTCATGTCCTCTCGGTGCTAAGCATTATTCCCTTTAAAAGTCACCATTAGCCTTTACTTAAGTTAATTAGTCACAATTGAGTGTATTAGACACTCATGTCAATATATATATCATAATAGCTCATAGGCTCCTTAAGTGAAAATGCTCATTTCACATTTAGAAACGTTAACATGTGAGTAAAACCTTTCACATTGCAATAGTAGTGTGATCATGAGAAGGTCTTTTCAAGCAACACCACAAGTTTACCATAAACATACATCCATACATACTTTATACATAATCAAGTGTATAGGGTAGAAGGGAGATGGATCTTACATCAATACCACCACACTAGGTATAAGATCATTCATATCCAAGTAATTCACATAGTCATGTAGAAGCAACGTCAACATACACCAACCCTAGCCAATTGCCCTTTTAGGCCATGAACCAATATCAACCCTAACATTATATATTTACCACAATAGATAGAGATATTTCACGATTCAACCATCAATTAAACATAAACATAATCAGTTACCAACTTCCATAGCTAATCAAGTCGCATCCTAGTTCACAATTTAGGAAGAAAGGGAAACCATGGGTCCAAGATAGATCTTCATCAAAAACCATCAATACTACAACAATCTAACCATAAACCATCATAATTAACCACAATAGATCATAATTGAACAATAGAAATTGTTTTAGAAGAAGACCCATGTTTAGAGTAAAACCCTAGATTTTGGAAGTCTTAAAAACACACTTTGAAGGGACTTCTTGGGGGATAACTACCCAAGAATGAAGAGTATATATACCTTAGGTAGACATCCTTACCAATTTGGAGAAGAAAGACTTGTTCTTGGTGACCTAGTTTGAGCTTTGACTTGGTTCTTCAATGGAGTCCTAGAGAGAGAACTTTGGGAGGGAAGTGGGTTTGATTTTAAGTTGTAAGTTGTGTGGGGTTAAACAAAACTTGTTCAATACCTACATATGCTTTAATATACTTAAAACAACTAAATATAATTGTCTCACACCATAACTTAATTAATCAATGAATAACCAAAACACCCCTACATAGGCCGCACCTAGGCAGCATGCCCAAGCCCCATGCACGAGTTCCCATTCATGAGGTGTGGTTTGAACCACGGCCGGTACTGGTCACTCGTGGTTTGGGTTAGGAAGGGGTAATGTGAGGCCTTGGTGAGGAGACTAAGTCTCAACTCACGAGACCAATCCACGAGGCGTGAATCAGTCCACGCTCCGTACTGCACACTCGTGGATTGGGACTGTGGCTAGGCAGTTTGGAGGGTCCTTGGTAGAAACCAAGTGTGGACTCACGACCCCCACCTACGTGGCGTGAGTCAACCTACGCCTCGTAGGGTGCCTCTCGTGGATGAGGCTGTTTTGGACAGTTTTTTGGACCTTCCTGTGGGTCCTCCTCTGGACCCTTGGGGGGGCCTCCTAGGGGAGTCGTGCCTTGACGTTTAGGCACTAGAACCCTAGTACAAAGTTAGGAACATTATTTGAGGACCTTAACCTTACATTTAGACTTCATTAGGCTACTAGACTACACGTTAGGCTCTAGCTTAGGTCATTAGAAATACGGGGTGTTACAGGCAAGCTAAGTCTGTGATACATTGTCCCTTTGAGGTTCTTGAATGTGTAGGGCCAGTGGCTTATAGATTGGCTTTACCTCTTAATCTATCTGGAGTTCATCTGGTATTCCATGTGTCCATGTTGAAGAGATATCATGGTGACGAGGATTACATCATTAAATGTGACTCAATAGTGTTTGACAAAGACCTCCAATATGAGGAGGAACCGATTGCAATTCTTGATCGTAATGTGCATAAGTTGAGGACCAAGAAGATCAAGTCTGTGAAAGTTCAATGGAAGCATCGTCCAGTTGAGAAAGGTACTTGGGAAATCGAGAGGGACATGTGAGACAAGCATCCCCAATTGTTCGTCGATTCAAAAACTACTTCATTTTTTCTTTAGCCTATTTTTCCTAAGTTGTCACTCGGGGACGAGTGATGGGTAAATTAGTATTTATTGTAACTACTGGGTTCTGTCATTATAGAAGAGCCAACGGAGAAAAATTTTGGCCCGAATTTTTTTTGTAGTAACTTGAGATTTCCCAACCCAATCCAGATTTGGATGAAATTGGAGTCTGTGAGGTCTAGGGAAATTTGGTAGCAATTGGGTGGTCTAATTATGAATTCGATCACATGAGTAGATAGGTAAGTCGTTAAGGAACCCAACGACTTTACGAAATTGAATTCGGGTGAGTAGAACTTTCGAAACTGATCTTGGCGTGAACGGGTAGTTTTTGAGTATCGTTGGTTGAAGGTGTGTTGTGAAATGGGGTCTTGGATTTATTATTTTTGCTCAATGTTCCGTGCAAGCCGCTATGGCGGAAATTTTTGCCGCCAGGGCAAGGCTGTTGTAGCGGGGTGAGGCTGCTGTGGCGGGGAAGACGCGACTTAAAGTCGAAAATAAACTCCAAAATTATTTTATTTTGCAATTTTCAAACTTGGGAGCTAAGGAACGAACCCAGGACTTTTCTTAACAGTTTTCCACCATTCTTGAGGCTAAAGGTAAGAATTTCACTCCCCGAATCCGTTTTTCGATCTGTAGAACGTAATCTAATAGATAATTATCGATGTGGGAGGGTTTTGATCTGGAATTTATGGTGGAAACAACCCTAATTTGGATAGTAATTCGGGTAATTAGTGATTGTTTATTGATTTTCGTGTTATTATGATTGTTTGTAGACCAAAAACATGCAGAACGAATCCGGAAAGGGAAGAACCAAGTTTCTTAAGGGTTTCAAGCTTGTTTTGAGGTAGGTGATAGTTGTGATTCTATGATTGTGTGATGTATGTTTGTTCTTGCTTCATTATGATACATGTATGTATGCGAATGTTGCATTATTGATCACATTAACTGTAAATGAGGATATATGAATGATGAATGCCATGAATCATGACTTGATTATATGATTTTGAGTATGTACTTTGTGATTGTGGTTTGTTGAATGGATCGAGTGTTGCGTTCCGACACACTAACTTGGATCGGTTGCCACATTTCGGCATAATTATGGGATTGGTTGCCATGTTCCGGCATAATCATTGGATCGAGTACCATGTTCCGGTATGCTAACAGTTTGGGATTGGGTTCCATGAGAGGACCAATGACTTGATGTAACTATGATATTTGAGAATCGTGAAATTGTTTGTTGTTCGTAAAATGATGATGATATTGTATATTTTCGGTGTATGCATGTTATTGTATGTTGCACTTAGTGGGATAGCCGTGTGATCCTATCAGTATATTGTGGTTGTGTACTGATACTGCACTTGCTCTTTCTTTGTTGAGTACAAGGCATCTTCAGGCGGCTATTGACAAACCTCGCTTAGAAGATCAGTGACCGTTCGAATTCAAGGGTGAGCCAGTTCTTCCGGGCTGCCATGAGTTCTCTTTATGTCTATGTCCACATTTCGGACTTAGACTTTCTAGTTAGTTATTAGTACATTAGTTTGGGGTTGTAGCCCTTCTTGTTAGACTTATGGATCTTGTTAGATGTTTTGGTACATTGACTTAGGTTCTAGGCGTATTTCTTCCGCATTTGTTTAGTTGTTAGACTATTGTTTTGGAGTTTATGGGAACTCCCTATTTTTTCCTTAGCATTTAACTTGCTTCCGTAACTTAAAGGCTTTAGTATTTTGATTTAGTTGGTTAGCAAATTAATATTAATGATTCTCCCACCGAAGGGTTAGTATGGGTGTCAATCACGATGGTCTGGGTCATGACAAAAAAATAAATTGGTGAGCTTTTAAATAACTAACGAGAAGGATTTCGATAATTGAAGCAATTATAACTCGAGGACTCCATGGTCCTTGTTTTCAACTTAATCTTTAGTTGATAAACTTTAATATTTATTAATTAAGTAGATTCAAATAAAAATTTGAATCTGTATAACACTCAGAAAATTGTTTGAACTTATCTTGTTAGCGCCAACTGTTATACCTAACATTAGTTCTCTATGAGATCATTTTCAAACTTAAATATCGAATTATATTTATATCAACCACTTATTTTTTTAGGACTAGAATTAAGCGTAATCAATAAGCTATCGCATGGTTCGGTATTGGAATAAGATTTAAGGGACAATTATCGGGTGGTGTATTGATTTCACCATTTCATGCTCCCTTCTTTCACTTTCACTCACCAATATATATATATTGATCTTCCATCAAACAAACAAAAAATTCTAGCCCTACTTAAGCTAGTAATTTAGGAACTGTAAATCACAATGAGACACATATGAAAGTCTAAATTTTGAGGGTATGTGCTGTGTGCACATAAGTATTTACTTAACAAATATACTTACTAAAAAATGTAACTACAATAATTTTAGCTAGTTAACAGTTCACCAAATAAAGAAATTGAGTAATCCGCCCCCGCACCGATAAGCCATTAACTATGAAATTTTAATATGTTCACCAACCGTTAATCTGATTATCCAATACCAATAAGTCAATAAGCCAATTTTGTGGTTGACTTATCGGTTAGTACGGTTCAATTTTAAACAGACCTACTTTTTAGCATAAATGTTTTAGTACTTTGAGTTAAACTACTCAAACTCCATATTAATAAATAAAGTTTTTACCTCAAAATCTAAGGTAAGGTATTACAAACAAATGGCTAACATCTTATTAACTAGAATTAATCTTTACTTTTATAAATAATAATATTACTGGATGAAGTTAAATACTTTATATGTGAAATGATAACTGATAACAGAAATATAATAATAATTTAAAATTGACATTAACCGTTTAATTTGTTTAACAGAAATATAATGATAAAAATTAACATTAACAGCTCAATTTAGTATTAAGGAGAGTGAGAGATAATTGTAGTTTCTGGTAGATTTCATGTTAATAGTTAACATCATTGTTGAAAGAAAGTGCCACAATGAAATCTACCAGAAGTTACACTTATTTCTCACTCTCTTTTAAAGAATGTATTTTTAGGCTTTTTTATTGATGTTTTTGAATGTATTGTTTTGCAACATTGGGATTAATGCTTCACATGGAGTTTTTATGAAGCTATAACCATCAAGTGTAATTAGTGTAAGAAAAATTTGTAGAACTGATTATTATTTTCTAACATCCTAAATATTGGATCAATGATATAATTTTCTAGTATTTAATTTTTTCAAAAATTGTTTAAACTTATCTTTTAAGCGTTGTTGAACTATTTTACCTAAAGTTAGTTCTCTAAGAAATCATTTTCAAACTTAAAAATCGAAGTATATTTATAGTGACCACTTATCCTTTTTAGAACTAGAATCAAGTGTGATCAATTATGCATTAAAAAACTTACTTTGTCTAATATATTTGGTGAGCACTAACAGTTTTCTAGTACTCCTATTTCTTTGAGAAATCAAATTATTTTTTAATGTCTTTCTCCGTCTCTTCGTTTATTAACTTATGATTTTTTAAAAATAAAGGCATGAAGAAGGCATGACAAGTTCTATTTATTTATTTTTATTCTATTTTATCAGAACTTTCATAATTTTTTAACTCATTACACGATTAAAATTTTTAAAATCAATGTGATATTTTTTCTGATTGTAGACTAACTTCTTATGATAACTTAATATTTTCACACTATTCACAACTATAATTTACTTATACGACCTTTGTATCTAGTCAAACACTATTGCATACTTTCATTTATTTATTATTTGTAGTTGTTATTTATTTTGTTACTACTATTATTTTTGTAAAAGCTTCACCCAGCAAAATGAATTATTTTTTCCTAATCTATTGATTCATATGGAGTAGCAAGTTTAGACATAAAATTTTACTAGAGATTGTTCCTTCCCCTTCGAAATGTTTTTTCTATATTTTAATTTTTTTTCACTAAAACCAAAAAAGAAAAATAAAATAATATATCTATGTATAACATTCAGAATAATGGAGTCCGGAGTCAAAAGGACAGCAAAAATTTCCAAAAATTTCAAAAGGGTAATAAAATTTAATTAAGAACCAAAAGGGCAACATTTTAACGCTTAAATTAACATCGTTGAAATCAGGTCAAACTGAATAAGACTCAAATTTCTATGCGCCTTGTAAGGTGCACTGCTGTCAGCGTCTTATAAGGCGGCACGGTGGCTGAGCCTTACCAAGCGCATACAATTTGAGCTTTCCCTTGTAATTAAAAAAAAAAGTTATTTTCATTGCTTTTTTTTTTTTGGAAGTTAAGATTTTTAAAAAAAGCTTTTTCATTGCTTTTTTTTTTTTTGGAAGTTAAAAATTTTTTAAAAAAATGTTATTTCATTGTTTTTTTTTTTGGAAGTTAAAATTGAAAAAAAAAAACACGTTTTTTATTGCTTTTTTTATGGAAGTTAAGATAAAAAAAAAAGTGTTGAGAGTGTCATCTTTAAATAGGTTCTGCACTACGTAATCTAAATTTAATTGGAGCTCCAATACGGGTTCTAAACACCGAATGAGAAGTTTAAAAAAAAATTAAAAAATGGAAGAATCTAACTTATAGTAAATAGAGTATATTTTACTATTGTTGTTCGTTTAATTTACTTTGTTAAAAGAACAATTACAATATTTTAAAAAAAAAAAAAGAAGAACAAACTCAGTTTTATTCAATGATTTGACATTTGAAGGTACATTCATCTATATATAATCACTTATTATTTATATTATTTTTATTTCTGTAAATATTAGTTTTAGTATGATAAAAAAACAATGAAAAAATGTTTTTTTTTTTAAAAAAAAATTAACTTCCAAAAAAAAAAGCAATGAAAAAACGTTTTTTTAAAAAAAAAATTAACTTCCAAAAAAAATAAGCAATGAAAAAAGGTTTTTTTTTTCAATTTTAACTTCCAAAAAAAAAGCAATGAAACAATGTTTTTATTTTTAAATTTTAACTTCCGAAAAAAAAGCAATGAAAAAACTCTTTTTTTAATCTTAACTTCCAAAAAAAAAAGCAATAAAAATAACTTTTTTTTAATTACAAGGGAAAGCTCAAATTGTATGCGCCTTAGCGCAGCCGCCGTGCGTCTTACAAGACGCTGATAGCGGTGTGCCTTACAAGGCGCATAGACATTTGAGCCTTACTCAGTTTGACCTGATTTCAACGGCGTTAATTTAAGCGTTAAAATATTAACCTTTTGGTTCTTAATTAAATTTATTGCCTTTATGGAATTTTTGAAAATTTTAGTTGCCCGTTTGGCTTTGGACTCCGAATAATGACAGATGCTCCTGTAGCCGCCCCAGCTTATAATTAAAGTGAAGTTTGATTGCTGACGTAATCATGCAAAAATGAATTATAGAAAATATATCAACATATAATAATATTGCCTTTAATTTTATCAAAGATGCCTAATGAAATGATTAAAGAACGAATTAAGAAAACGTTGAAACTAAAGCTCTTATTTTCTATTGAGTAATAATTATCCCAAATAATAGATTCATTTGTCAAGTAGAGTTCGACGATTGAAAATAATTCATGGTTAACATATTAATCATCGTTATTTTTAAAAGATATTTTTTTTTCTTAATTGACTAGGAACATGCACGCTACTTGCATCGTTCAAAACGAAAGTCATCCATCAATCCTTTTCCAAAATGGTATTCAAACACGAGGGACGAATTTTGAGTAAATTCAGTCTTTGTTGACAAGGAAATATAATTTTGACAAGTAATAATAGAGATATTTTTTAATCAAATTATTAGTGATTGTAGTATTTTTTTTAATCAAACTATTAGTGTGAACTGTGAAGGTATTTTTGGATCAAACTATTGATAATGGAGACATTTTTAGACCAAACTATTAACTGAGGATATTTTTGTTTGATTTCACATAGCTCAAGAACATTTTTGACCCTTTTCCATATATTTAGTTTCAAATTTTGCAAAAACAAATCAAAAATATACTTTAACTATAAAAAAATAGAATAATTTTGTCCTCCAATAAAGTTTGGTTCTAAAATATGTCGTTAGTCGTAAAATGGCTCAAATTTGCTCCATTATCCATGAAAAATAGAACAAAATTTCCCTCTATTTAATTATGACCTCGAATATGTTTTAATCATCGAAGAACTTGCTCAAATTTATCTATTAAAATTGTATAAATAAATAAAAATGAACATGTTGTGTACTAGTTGGAAGCATATAGTTTGACCATTTGTGGCTCTAGACATCCACATCAATTTAAATTAGATATGTTGGTAAACATGATTTGTGCCCGTTTGGATTGGCTTATTTTAGGTGCTTTTAAGCCAAAATAGTTTTTGAACAATTTTGAAGTGTTTGGGTAAAATTAAAAATTGCTTATAAACACTTATTTTAAAGCCAAAATAACAAAAATAAATCAAAAGTCATAAGCTAGGAATTCTAGCGTATGACTTTTGGCTTATAAGTCATAAAGTCATAAGCCAAAAGTCAATCCAAACAGGCCCATTATTTGCATCATCAAAAAATAAAATATTATTATGTATATATACAGGAGCAAATATAAGTTTAATCCTTTAATTTGCATAATCAATATATCTTCATCAAAAATAAAATATTGTTATGTATATATAGAAGCAAATATAATTTTAATCTTTGAAGAGCTCAATTAAAGGATGCCTTTTGTAGGATTAATAATATACTTCTAGTAAGTTGTAGCCTTCGACTTGTAGACACAAGTAAGAAAATTCAACGTAGTAAATAGTGATAATATTTTAATTATAGGGACTGAATTTTTTTATTTTTTTTTCTTTCGACACAAAATATAGAACTGCTATGATCACGAAATTAGTGACAACGCGACAAACAACAATAACAATATAATATAATTAATGTAACTTCATAAGATAAGTAATTTCAACGCGGTAGTAGGGTCAAATTAGAAATTAAGAAAATGATTAGGTTGTACTCAACGAACCTCGTGCTCTATAACATTAAAATAACAAAAAGAATCGAAACACTAATCAATTTGTTGAATTAATATTCCCAATGTTTTAACATCACAAAATTGACATCAGCTCTTTGCACTTTCACTATCTAGATTTCTTTCTCCTTTCTTGTGGGATAATAAAATAGTTACTGCCTCCATTTAAAAATAAATATCTCTTTCAATTAAATTTATTAAAAATTACTATGTGCAATTTATTCAATAATTATTTATTGGTGAGAAAGCAAATCACCGATAAATAACATGTATTTGGTTTAAATCATAAATTTGTTTTATTTATAACAAATATGTAATGTGTATTACGAATGAAGTTTATTTGAATTTTGTCTAAACAAGAAAGTTCAAGGACTAATATAAATAAAAAAGTGGAACTAATTTAAAATTTAAAAAATTACATATGTATAATCATTAATCACCATCGAAAAAATTGTTATTTTTTATTGAAAAATTTCACTTAAAAATGTTCGGTGATTATTTTCAAAGATTGAATCAGTGTTTTCACATGAAAAATCTTGGAAACTTCCTAATATTTTAGTGAGAAATTATTTCTCACCGTGCATTTTTCCAATGAATTGGTTCGACAAAAAATTGGATGAAAAAATCACATTCTAATAATACAAATTTTTCATTTATTCGCAGCGGAAAAAACCTCTATTTCTAGTAGTTATCTCAGCTGTTTGGAAAAGATCAAATAGTTGCATTCTCAATTTTTATTTCATACATCATGACAATAACGAGTACAATGACAACAACAATTTTTTCTCTTTCTCACCTGTGATGCATATATTTTTAAGTATACACACTACAACAACAACAACAAATACGTTATTTATCAAGGTATACAATAACAAATTATGTGAAACTCGTGTTCTTCTTCTTCTTTAACCTAAATCACTATTTTTACTTAGAAAAATCAAAGACCGAACCACTCACCACCGTGAGTTGTTTGAGTGAAGTATTGCATTTCACACCTCATTTAATTAAATCATAAATTAAGTGAGTCATTAACCTTTGCTATGAGAGTTATCACCATTTTAATTTAAAAACTTATTTAACACCCTTTACTCATTTCTCCAAGTTACTTGGGACAAAAAAAAGTAAGTTTAAGCTATGCAATTTTTGCATCCAACTAAATCATGATTCATGACACTCAATTAGACATGAAAAAATCTCTCCCATGTAGAGTTGCTCTTCTTCCTTCAAAGAATTGATTTTTAAAAATCATGAAAAGACAATTAAGAATGACTAACAAGACAAAACAATGAAGTCGTTGTGGAAAGTCTACTCTTTCTTGGAAATGAGGTATATTGAATAAAGAACAGATCCATGTATAATGGATGGCAAAAATAACTATATAAACCACAAGGTTTTTTTTTTCTTTTCTGAAAGAGCTCTGAAACAATACAAGTACTAAAGCAGGTGACTTGAACTTCAAAATAATCTTACTTATCTGCATTAATCATGCCAAGAGTACAACAACAGCAGCAGAAAGGTACAAGCATGGAGGAGATCATAAAGAAGGGGGCATGGTCTCCAGAGGAAGACCAAAAACTGAGAGGTTATATCATGAAATATGGCATCTGGAATTGGAAACAGATGCCCAAATTTGCAGGTTACGCCAATAAAACCATACTAGTAGTATTTTCATTTCAGATTTCAAATGATCATAATTTCATTCAATACTTTCTAGCAACAACTTATGTAGCGACAAGAGGGGTTGCTTAGATGATAAGCACCCTCCACCTCCAACCCTAAGTTTGTGGCTTCGAGTCACCAAGGGAGCAAAAAAGTGGGAGATACTAGGGAAGGGGTGGAACTTACGTAACTTAACTCTTTTGGGTAATTCATGCTTTCTTAGTCTACTGAACTTTAGTCGTATGGTTGCAGGGCTTTCAAGAACGGGGAAAAGTTGTAGACTACGATGGATGAATTATCTCCGCCCTGATGTTAGGAGAGGACCCTTTACCATGGAAGAAGTCGAAATTGTCATCAAAACTTATCAGGAACTTGGAAATAGGTGAGAATTAAGCTCTTTTTCCCCCACACAACAGAGTTCTGCACAAGAAAGTTAGCAAATTTGTTAACATAGGTTTCTGTAAAGTCCTGCTCCTAAATACATAATACTGTTAAAACCAAACCAAATTAAATTTGAATTTCTATGCAGCTGGTCAGCAATAGCCGCGAAATTGCCTGGAAGAACAGACAACGAAGTTAAAAACTTCTTCCACACACACTTAAAGAAGCATCTTGGACTGAAAAATCATGATGCTCCATTGAAAACCAGGAAAAGCCGCAAACAAACCAAAGAAGATGAGAAGAAAAATAGCACTCGAGGAAGACTTGTGCTTGAAACGAGCAATAACAGCAGTTCATTAACAACAGGTGTTTGTTCACCCTGCAGCAGCATTATTACATGTGAAGAAAACCAAATGATGGATCCTTTTGTGAATTTCTCACAAACTTTTGAAGATTGTTATAACAACGTTACTTCACTTGTTGTCGATCAACAAGTCTCCGACATGGAAAACACATGTACAAATATTGGTGTTGCCCAGCCATATTCCATTTCCCATGGTTCTGCTGTTAACTCCTTCGACCAATTCGATATGAATTCATTCTGGATTGATGTACTTGGAAATATCTGAACATCTTACTTTCTAAAACATGTTACAACTTAAAACCCATGTGCAGGTCCTAGTTTTTATCCACTTTTATTTTCTCTCACAAAGCAATAATCCTACATCTTCTGTATTAGGTCCTAATTCTTATCCACTGTTTTTTCTTTCTCACAAAGCAATAATACTACATCTTCTGTTTTAAACCTTGAAAGATAATAAAATCTATTATTTATTTTTTTATGACAACGGAAACCCGCAGTCGCTAACCTCTAGGTGCGCACAGGGTAAGCCCTTGCTCCTATGCAATAGCTCACAAACCACACCGGAGAGGTAACCCGCACTAGGCAATCCCCGTGCGACGAGCTAGATCCAGAAGGCAAACCCCTTGCTTTCGTTGGCAAGGGGTTTCGAACTTAAGACCTCCAACAAGGAAGTCCCAAGTCCAAACCACTGGACCGCCCCAAAGGGTTAATAGAATCTATTATTGTGCCAAGTCTAAATTCATTAAGCTCATATTACTATCATGCGCGTCTCAGTTTGTTTTTCCCCAACTTATAATTGCTACCTCTGTAAAAAAGAGGAAGAAGAAAATAAACTACTACAAAAGAGTCCACATCCTAAATAAAGAATAGAGGTAGAGTCGGTCAATCACACGTTCTGTGTAAGAGAAGGGTGATAAGAAATTGTATTGAATACCATATAATATGGAATGTTAGCAAAGATGATATTTCTTTTTTGAGGGAAAAATTGAGCGACATAGACCAATTGGTGAAGGAAATTACTGATAATATTAAATGACTTTATTCCTCAAGACACCCAGATACTACTGACCGGAAAATAGGATTTTCATGAACTTAAATGATTTTTTTCCAGGTAACATCCAGGTACTATTGTTGAAAGGTATCCAAGATGGAATTGTTTTTTCATCTTTTCATAAATAGAGATATACATCATTTCATATATGTAGCTTAAAGCTTGTCCAAAATGCATCTAATAGAACATAAATAACATTTTAAGGGCTCACTCACATAATTCTTTTCTCAAATGATGAATCTAATAGAACTCATAAAATTAGACAAGTCGAACCTTTTTACGAGTTAGTACATCATTGATATGCTGAGGCCTGAGAATATGCGCTCATGTCTTGTTATCTTCTTTCAGCACATATTGGACAGAGATTCTAGAACAGAGTGAGCCTCTCTCTTGTTATCTTCATTGAAATAACAAACCTATCAACAATCGTTGCCTTTTTCCTTTTTGCTCAGTTCGACTTTTTACAATAACAAGTCTTCTAATTAGCCTTCTGGGAGATGCATAGTTGAAAAGGTTAACTAGGAATCTATAAACAATTGTTATTCTTCCTGAAACTTGCAGATTTCATGCATCTTGTTGCCTATTTTGCACAAAATGCCAGTGAATTTGCTTGTGAAAATACATTTCTGCCGTGAACTTGAACCCACTTTGTATTTCTTCATCTCTTCTTCCACCATTCTCTTCAGGGTGTCCCTGATATCCCCCAATGCCCAAGTTATTGAGATGTGAGGGCGTGGATCCTGCCACCAAATCCAAGTAATTTTTAATTTTTCACTTGAAGAAGAAGCATTGATTTGACTGTGGCCGGGTGTGTTTGGTATGAAGGAAAATATTTTTCATGCAAAATGTTTTGTTGGAAAATGAGTTTTTTTTCACTTATTTTCTAGTATTTGGCAAGTAAGCAAAAAAATTAATCCCAAGAGCATTTATATGTAATCTAGCAAAACATTACGTGGGTGGGATGGGGTAGGGAGTGAGGATTCGAGGGGGGGGGGGGCAATGAACTTGGAATGTCACTTATGAAACTTGTTTTTTCTATTTTCATTAGGTAATTTTCAAGGAGCTTGTTTTCCCAAAGAAAATATTTGACCAACAAAACATGAGAAAATTGGAAAACACTTCCCGGAAAATGTTTTCCTACATACCAAACACACTATTGAAACTTGCAAAAAATTAAACATAGTACATGTGGTCAACCTTGTAAAATTCCGGAAGGTTATGAAGTTTGTAGACTTCATCAACAGCTTGGATTTGTTTTCTTATCTGAGGGACACAAAATACAAGTAAGTTTCCTCTCTTGCCTCAACGATGAACTATATTAGCAAGACACAGGAGTACAAGGAAGAACAATAAGCTTTTATCTAAATTGACATGAATGATGCCAGACAGGAAAATAGTAGAGAGCTTAGTTCAAACTCATTGTTCCATAATCGAAACACATGCGAAAGATGAGCATTAACTAACCACTGTAGAGAATTAGTTGATCAAAATTAAAGCAGACAATAACCAGAAACACACCTAAAGATTAAAGGTCAACAATAGGAACCACCAAAACCTCTAATAACCCCACAATGTAGATTTTGATTGTAATGAAATGGATAACGCTTGCACAAGGAGTTTTCTTTCAGTGCGCAGAGCCAGGCATGCCCTGCGATCATGCCACCATTAGCTTTAGGGGAAACCCCTGTTCTGATCTAGTTTTCAAATTATCCATTCACTTTAGAACCTGGCACTGCATCCCGCTTCTAACTTACTCCTTATTTTGGTTAAAATCCACATAAAATAACAAAAGTTGATGTGTTTCTACTGGTCACAAAAATTAATGTATTATCCACCGAAACGTGTTGGCCAACCTATTACGGTGACTTTCATAAAGATATTAACCTTTTTATGACGGTGATGTCCGGAATGGCATGCACTACTACCTCCCACCCGCATAAGTATTGGGTAACACTACCCACCAAGGCTTGAGCCAATGGGAAGAAATTACCTAGTATGTTTGTCTCACCTGAGACCTGATGATATCCCACCCTCACCACACACACAAAAAAAAAAGAATCATTAACCACTAGACCACATTCTTGGGTTGATAAAGAGATCAACTATTTGTCATCCTCCTCCCTAAACTTGTTGGCCTACCAATTATATTTCTCTGCCATGAAGACATCATCCATTCCTTTTCTCAATCTCTACTTAGAGCTTGTTTGGATGGGCTTATAACTTATTATAAACCAAAACTCATAAGTTAGGATTTCTAGCTTATCGTTTTTAGGCTTAAAAACACTAATTTATTTTACCCAAACACTACAAAACTGCTTAAAGCCCCTAAAATAAGCCAATCCAAAGAGGCTCTTATATAAAAGAAACGTTGGCTAATCACGTTGCAACTTGACACGAGTAGTCACTCTTGATTTTGATTTTCATATTGCATATGTTGTTTTGAATAGCTTTATTCAGAAAGAAAAAAAATGTGTGCTTGGCTCAATGGGTGACCTTTACTTCTTTATTCTTTTTGTTAATGGGCATTTCTGGTTAAATCAATATATCTTCAGTTTCTCCAGAATAAGTGGCTGATTCCCAGACTCTGATAACGCGGGATGCTTTGTGCACCGGCTTCCTTGTCCAGAATATGTCAAACACATTCCTAAATGTAAAGGACATTTAGTCTTGATGCTTCATTAAGTTTGTGCCAAGATTTAATAGGATTTTGTCATATCTCGGATTCTAGGTGTAAATATTCCCACAGTCTACTTACTGCTATCCTTCTCAAAAAAAAAAAAAAAACATTCAGTCTTACTTCTGAAATTTTCACATAAGCTAATTTTTTTAAAGATTTTAATTTTAGTTTCAGTTTTTAATGTTTGTGAACACAACAAATAATATCAGTTGTGAACATTCTTACAAAATCTATTTGAACCCTACCGGTAACGAGAAACTTATGGATATACTGGCCCTATGAGAAAAAGATACCATACACAGACCTTATAGTAGATGACTGAGGCAGTGAGAAGAGGAGGATATGACAATACACATAAGCAGCAACTCCAATCCAATTACCCAGACAGAGGGAGATAACCTTCTTTAGCTGTACGACTGTACTTCTAGTTTATATTTCCCTAGATTAACCATGAATCTCAACTTGATTGATACAACACATACACCTACCAATTCAACACATTCCCAGTCCTTACGGTTGACCATGGAGGCAGCTTCCATTCGCATTGACATATCTCTCTCGAAAATGAAAGACACCATAAGAGCTCATATAATTCAGAACACATAGCATGGAATGTTTATCTACCACCATTAAATATGGGATAGCAACTCAAATGGTGAATCCTGCTGTAATTCATGGTGCACAGTTCTAAACTCGATGAATAATGGGCCCTCCCCTCGACCCTTCTCCACTTAAATACCAAGTTTTTGTCTGCAACGGAGTTTGAGCTCGTAACATGCGCGTATACTACACATCACAAGTTGTGCTCTTACCACTAAACCAAAGCCCTAGGGGCAAGCCTGTAGTAAACTTTTCTCTTAGACATCGTTATAACCAACTCACTAATGAGGAAACAGAAGGATATACTGGTCACTAAGGTAAATTTTTCCATCTCTTGACACTCCCTTTTCTACAACTATCTCATATTCTCTTTTTCTCAAGTTACATTACTTTCCATTAGCTCTTAAATCTGGGAAAAATGAATTTGGCACACACAAGCATGTGCCTTGATATCTATTTTATATTAAGGGACCTTAAAGATGTACCAACAACTAACTTCTATACGAGGAGCATACTTATGACTTCAAACATTCTTCGGAGTTCAGCTAGAAGTGAACACAAGCCAAAACAGCAAACCATGTTACCAACAAGTACTAAATAAATGGCATTTTTCATACCTGTGCTAAGCCTCCTTCTACAACTTCCAGTGACATGAATGTGCGAGATGAATCATCATTGACAAAGATCTCCCATTTGTTAAAATCTATCAAATACCTATGTCCATTAATAGACAACAATTAACAAAGCAACAACAGGTTTTGTTTTGCCCAAAACAAAATCAGAGATAGCAGGCATATCACTAAAGTCACCTCACCTCCTCTGAAACTGAAGCCTCTGTCGAAGCATGGAGACCACGGAATTAATCTGATGCACGCGGAGAGGAACAGTTCTTCCCAAACTAATGTGAAACTCTCTACCCAACACCACTTTTTCAAGCAGTGCTTCATCTTTCAACAAACCACTCAATGGTACATCAACATCCACAGCATGTAGAGTAGGTACAATAGCTGTGACCTTCTTCAGAAAACTGGCCAGCCCCTTCCTTGTTGCAGATGGTATATAAACTAGAAGTAAAAGAAAATATAAATAAACATTACGAAAAAAATGTTTTATAACAACCTTCCAATAAACTTACCAACAAAAATATGACAAAAAGATTCGATTTTGAATCATATTACCAATACCATACTTGATTAAATAAGGACCGTTTGATTTGTCTCTTTTCGATTTAAAAAATTGTGTCTTAAACCATCCTAATTCTGTTACTAAATGCAATTTGCAAATGATCTTGCTCTAAACCTACCTTTTAACGACTAATAATGATTTTGCAGAATTGAGTTATTATGCTCTTTACCAATTCACAAAAACAAAATTAGAGAACAAAGCATAAAATGGCATGAAAATAAGGGAGATAGAAGAAATCACCCGGGATGTAGACATGTAAAGCATAATTGCCTTCAATGTGAGGAAAGCTTCGAACGCGATTGACTTGACTACTAGGCAAGGAGTCCAAGGGAACTTCAGAAGCAAAAAAGTAAACATTTAGTGAGCATAATTCGTCTTATATAATATTTCTGGGTTTGATGAAAAATAAAGTTACCAAAAGAGTTGGGCGGCTGAAGAAGTGAAATAGGAGGCGGGGGGAGAGGGGTCAGTGGTGTGGAAGCTGACGGCGGCTGTGGAGGGGTGGGATTGGAGTCAGAATCGGAGTCAGAAGAATCGTCTGCGTATGAGGCTATTAGCGCTTCCATATCTCTCGCCCGATGAATCCCCAGTCAATCAGTCAGTGATCAATCCTGTCCAGACTTCCAAGAACTTCCCATTTTTAATGAGTTTAGGCGTTTCATTTTACTTGTAATGTATATGAAGTTGGGTGTTGAAGACGAAGGGTGTGTTTAGTCTAGAGAAAATATCATAAACAATCTCGTTAAATATGTACTTACCAGATTTATGTCACGATCAGAGGCGTATCTAAGGGAGGCTCATTGGGTTCACGTGAACCCATGGTTCCCTCCCGAGATCATATATAATAGTGTTATATTTAAAAAAACAATGAAATATAGATGTGTGAACCCACACTTGAAATATCACATAATGCGATTGTGATTGGTTGCACCTCTCTCTGCGAGGTTAGAAATTTGAATTTTATATTTATCTTGTTTTATTTTTCTTTCTAAAATTAGATAACACTTCTCTAAGTAGTAATTGGTGTATGTATGTGTGTATATATATATATATATATATATATATATATATATATAAGAATTAATTTTAGACCTATAATTTTATAATTAACGGTTTTCAGTAGTAAAAACTTAAATGTCGTACCGATCAAATTTGTATCATAAATCAATCTTTTTATAACAGTGCACCCATCATCTCAAAACCCTAGATACGCCTCTGGTCACGACCCAAAGTACATTCTAGACGTGACATGTCGTATAAGATCCCGAGAGTCCCTACACAAACCACTTAGCATGCATAAACAAGATAATGGAATTAAATAGTTCGAAAGACCGTTTATATCATAAAGAGTTTGTCAAAAACGAAGCAGAAGTTTAAATAGTCTCAAAGTCATCTATTACATCAAGAGTGATTTGGACGTAACTCATGCATCACATACAATATCTAAAAAGTAATGACGATAAGCAATAAAAGGCTTGGTCCTCAGAACATGAGGACTCACCAATCTTCGAATCCAGTCAATCCACTAAAGTGAACACTAGCCTCGAGGATGCGGAATAGGAGCATCGGACCCTACATTAGTGAAATAATGTAGGCAAGAGTATGCGTTAGTACATAGAATGTACCAAGTATGAGAGGAATGCAATAAAAGATAAACACGATAATAAAGGGACATGATCGAAAACATGGAATACATGACCAAGTTAAAACATAGTAAAAATCATTTAAGAAGATTCATAAATCATGAACATGGTCAATGCATCTTAAATCATAAAGGAAGCTTCATGGAACATTAGAAATCAACTTAGTTCTTTTTGTGGGAAGTTTACCGTTAACCGACATATAGACCATGCGAGCTATAACATGAAATTTAGTATCTGTTCCACACCGAAAAGGGGTGTCCTACTTGTCAAGGTAAGGACCATGAACTTCTAGCTAATGTTTATCTAAGACAATCATTCTATGGTGGCACATAGTTTATGGGACATGGGTAATCGCCACTTGTCCACTTGGGTCTAAGTATAAATCCCACGGAATAGTCATTAGTCTTAACTCATCTTATTATTATGGGACATGGGTATTCGCCTCTTGTCTTATCATAGGATAGCTCCTTAGACCATGCGTGAGAAAACCTTTCACCATCCATGATATTTTCATAATAGCTTTAAAGGCCCATAGTCATTCACTTCATGCTAGAGATGTCCTACTACTAATGGAAATAGTTTTGAAAGCGTGATCTATAATCATTGTTGGCATGTCCGAATACCATACTAATCAAGACTTAATTTAGGAAAATAGCCCGAGAAGCATTGAGGGCAAATCTAGATGTCATTCATGTCATGTGGCCAAGATTCATTGAACATATAGATACCTTTATCTATAAGCTTCCTTGAGTCATAACAATTACTTTCATAAAAACATGCATAATTTCATAAAATAATATAGATTCAAGCTTCTTCATAATTCATGTAAATTAGGGTTCATGGTCAAAATTCATAGATCAATGCATGGGTTCACATGGAATTGGTTGAAAAGCATGTAATTAAATGCAAATCATAAAAAAATAAAAAAAAGATCATAAGAAAGCAATTGAATCCATACAAATAGAACCCATGAGGAATTGAGTGAAAATCTAATCAAATCTTGAGAAATTGAATTGGAGAATTGACGAAACTTTGGGGAATCAATGGGTGAATGGAACCCATTGATGAACTCCCTACATACCTTGATTGAAGCCTCAAGCAATGATGAAGAAAAGAGACTTGAACTTGAAGAACCCTAGTCTCCTTCTTCTTCCTTAGAAAGAGAAATTTTGAGAGGATGACTTGTTCAACTTTTTGAGAATTTTAGGAGAATGAATTGAATTGGGTGTTGGTTAAAAATCAGTATATAAGGCATTGAGTAAAGGGTAAAATGACATAGTATTGGGTTATAACAATTAGGGAAAAGACCAAGAAACCCTTCTAAGAATAATTGTCGACCTCCATCGACGGTGGGGACCTACGATTTGTGGGCCCACCTACATACCATCCTGATCGACTGTCCATGGGTTCAGAAACTTATTTCTTGGACCCTCGACTGACGAAACTCATGCACGGCCCATGGGTCAAGCTACAGTCCGTACATGGCCTCCGTGGGTCCAACTGAAATTTCTTAAAATATCTCTAAGTCTAAGACTCATATACGAGACCTATCTACGACTCGTACATTGGATGACGGACCATCCTGGTGAACCATATAAAAGTACCGAGACCTTGACATTTTTAGGAATTTCTGAACTCACCACCCGCGACCCCACCTACGGCCCATATGCTAGTCCACGGACCGTCTATGGTTCCCTCGGAACTGGCACCAGTTCTAGAAAAAGTTGCAATTTTCCATCTTTTCAAATCCGATGTGTTACAATTTAGTTCTAAAACTATTCAAAAACTTATTAGGTTTGGTCCTTTAACTATATGTTTACCAGTTTGGTATGTTGTATTAGGAAAAATAATGCATGAATTAGCCTTGTGTATTACTAGTACTTTGTTTGGTACTCTTTTCTATTCTATGCATTAGTTATACACTCTATTATGTGTTAAGGTATGTATTGTTAATACCATAGATTTTTAGGTATTAGCAATGCATTGATTTTAATGCATGCATTAGCATGATTAAAGATCCAATTGCCCCTCAAAACCTTTTTTCACATCTTTTCCACCATAATAGTGGAGAGTATCTTTGTAAATATTTTTTTATGCAATGCATGTTATTTTTAATGCATCAAACCAAACAATACATAAAAATAAGGGTAAACTACATAAATTCCACTAGTTTAGGTCAATTACTATATTTCACGATAGTTTCAAATATTACTTATTGTACCATATTTCTTCCTTTGGATACATGTATCATTACTCGTCAAATATATGTATCCGATAGTTTTAAGAATCGAGATAAATGTTTTCTTTGTTTGAATTAAATGTTTGTAACTTATTTCCTTAATTAAAGGAGTAACTGAGAATTTTCAGAATATATAAACAATTAATTTTAAAATTTAAATTAATCAAATCCCTTAAGGCGTAAATCGAGGAGTGTATCTATGTTTAATTAATTTCATTCTATTACTCTTTTAAATAATAAAATCATTAATATTATTAATAAAAGACCAAAACATGCATATTTTGGTTATGTAATTTGATTAGTTTCATTTTATTACTTTTAAAATAATAATTTCATTAATTTGATGTATCTATTATTAATGTATGATATATCCAACAAACTAAACATTTAGATACATGAGTGTACAATGCACATACACATTTATATGTATCATTCGTACTAACCTCTTAGATACATAAAAAAAGTTGATGGACTTTGATCAGATGGACACAAATACATACAATCAGGCGTATCATGAAAACATATTAATCTCTTATTCCACATTAACAAATAGACTATGATACATGGGCGCACAAGTACGTTCATATGTATCATAGAAGTATCTAATATTAATTTAATGTATTTGTTGTATGTATCTAGTATTAACTTCTTGTATCTATTTATATGATCTACTATAATTTCATGTATCTAGTATTAAATTGATGTATCAAATATTAATTTCATACGTTATATCCAAAAATATGTATCTCGAATATATGGTAAGTAAATACATATATCCAAAAACGTGTATCTCGTCCTCCTTCTTTTTCTAGTAATATTTTTTACTCACCTCCACTTGCTGGTAATACATTTTTGCATCATATATATCTTCGTAGACAATGAAGACAGTTCAACGTGTATCCTTAGTTGTGCCAATACGAATTTGTCTTATAGCTCCGTATTTATTGAAGACATGGTACATCTCTTCGATCATGATGTTGAGCGGGAGGTTCTGAACGTATAATATCCTATTAACCTCCGGCAATAGCTGAGTTTTGTCCGTTCGGAGACTTAAACGTCGTCATAGTTTTGTCGGAATAAGAGAGAAAAAGTTTAGTTTGTTTTACTTAATAGTTTTACTAGAAGATAAGCAAGAATCAATTTTGATCTTAAGAGGATGAAGGAAGGGAGAAAAATGGTGGAGGGGGTGGAGGACGTGCGGGAGTAAAGATTGTTGCAGTAGGGAATTGGCAGAGGAAAATGGTAAAATGAGAGAGAAAATTTAGTAATTGCAGTTGGACCATTAATTTTGGTGTTTAAATGTAAGGATAATTAATTAATCCTAGTTTAAAGGGATATTGTGTATCTAAATTGTATCTTTTAAAATATATGGTATAAAATATTAAAAGTGGTAATATATGTAATTGTTTGAAAGTAGAGGTAATTTTAGTATATATGGTAGGGATGTATGTCTAGTAAGTGGTTTTTCCTAAAAATAATCTATGTATAATTAATGCAAGCATAACCATTAATGATACACTTTATTTAGCAGCATTATTA
The DNA here is from genome assembly GCA_029582545.1 of Solanum lignicaule. Classification (NCBI taxonomy): domain Eukaryota; kingdom Viridiplantae; phylum Streptophyta; class Magnoliopsida; order Solanales; family Solanaceae; genus Solanum; species Solanum lignicaule. The sequence continues at coordinate 1,062 of JAJOOF010007195.1, read as the reverse complement.
TTATACACTCTACCAAACGACTCCTTAGTTCCTTAACTATACATTTACCAGGTTTTGGTCTCTGACAATTTTTATACAAACAACTTAGGTTTAATTAACGAAATTCATGTCTCGAGAAATAAAATTCTTTAACCATTTTTTCAATTGTTTCTCTCTCTCCCCGCTAATTTTTTTCTTCAAATTATCCTTATGCAAAGTACCTTAACCTCCACGATTCAAAATAAAAGTCACGATGAAAGAAATTATAAGTTATAATTTTATTCAACGGGGATAAAATGAAGCATATTATTGCTACTAATTCCTTGAATATGCTAAACATTATTATAAAAAAATTACTACCCGTTAAATCTAAAATTTGTACTCCAACGATTTTATTGAAGGGATTTATTTAATTTTCAGAAATTGAAATTTATAAAATGGTAGATTTGTAACTTTTTTCAAAGTTTGCATTTTACTCAAGCCCTAGAAACGTCTGAAGCCTATGCTTTTGCTTTGGAGTTCGTTTTTAAATAGATCGATTTTATTATTAATTAATTTTATTTTACGAAGAGAAATTTAAGTAATACGATCAAATCTCTTATTTTTATTTTGTATGAAAAAAAATAAAAAAAAATATGTTGATTATGAAACGTTAACCGTCAAAGAATGGAACCTAGCATATTCAAGTCATTAGAAACAATTATATGCTTCATTTTACCCTCCATTGAATAAAATCAAGAATTATATCTTCTTTCTTTATTAATTTTATTTTGAATCATTGAGGTTATTATTCTTTTCGTAAGAGTAATTTAAAGAAAAAGTGACAGGGATAGAGAAACAACTTAAAAATGGGTTAAACATTTAATTTCACGAAGAGTTCCGTTAATATAAGGGAAAATGCATAAGTATCCCCCAACCTATGCCCGAAATTCCAGAGACACACTTATACTATACTAAGGTCCTATTACCCCCCGAACTTATTTTATATATAATTTTCTACCCCTTTTCGGCCTACGTGGCACTATCCTTGAAAAAATTGTCAACACGCACTGGGCCCAGAAGATAGTGCCACGTAGGCCGAAA